>JAMQGT020013730.1:0-188656 GCA_024447675.2 Pterophyllum scalare | reverse complement strand
TGTTATCTAGTATTTCGTTCAGTTACGTATTGCTGTGTAACCTCGTCACGTGATGGTGTTGTTCTCAGGATGTCACTCAGAGAGTCCCCTGACTGCGTCCTGATGACGTCGATGATACACTGTTAATGCTGAAAACCAAAACATTTATTTTTAAAGATTTTTACATGTTTTTAAAAACAGAAAATCAAAGAAGGCTCTAATGTCTCCAATTCGAGCAATGCGTGGCTCTGTTACTTGGTTAGAATTCTGGTATTACTTCTTTTGAGCAATTAGTCAGAAAGAAATTCACAGAAACGGGCCATAACAACAAATTCAGGAAAAAAAAAAAAAGTTTGGGGAACAGCAATCCAGAGATTTACATTTTTATCTTTCAGTTCAAAAAAAAAAAAAAACAGCATTCAAGAGACTGTTCTCATCAATGTCACAATCAGAGCTAAATAATTTTGTATTTCTGTTTAATATGAAATCTAATCAATAATACACCGTGTACTTCTGGTTTTAGTAACTGCCCATTATTACCAGTAATTAAGACGAGCATTTGTCTGTATTAATATCGACAAATACCATGAGAAAATTGAAAGAAATAACATGTAGTTAGTCTGAGTGTTTTCTCATGTTATTCTGTCTGTCAGGAGGTAGTTCGTTGTTATTAAGACAAGCACGAATCTTAAAAGTAAATGCATGTGACATGCTGTAAAATAATACATTTTGGTAGTGCCGGCCTTCATTAGGAATCTGACTGTCGGGCTGAAATGTTGTAATTTCATAAAAGAGACCGTGTGCAGAGGTTTCACGTTTCAAAGTGAAAGCTGAGACCCTTAGTTTTTAACAAATGTGTATCCAAATGATTACAGATACAGCATTAATTAGGACAATTTTAAGTCGCAGACAAGAATTTGATGCACTACTGAAAATCTAGACGCTTTTATTGTCGTTAAGCCAAGATGACTTTCTATGAAGCACGAGGAGGTCAGGTCTCCTTTACTGTCATTGCAAACTAGCGCATTGCAGCATAATGGTGATGAATGCCGGCTGGATGGTGTCCCTTGTAAACATAATCTAGAATCGCCACTTAATAGGAGAGATTCATAAATGGTCTGTTTTTTACTTGTTGACAAGAAAAACTGTAGAAAATATCGACAGCCATGTGTTTTATCTCTCCTGGCTGTTTACTTAAAGTACATTCAGAAGCCAAATAAACTAAACCTACTAAACCGTCTTGGAAACAAAGAACGTCAAAGAAAGTAAGCCCGGCTCTTCACTGGAATGCAGCACAATGCAGTTATACAGCACAAGAGACCAGACAGTTCACAAGCCAAAACAGGAAATGACGACAGATTTTTTGTGGCAAAATATTACTTATTTACCATATGTTCCCGTTTCATCGTTGCTTTGAATAACTAACTCACTTCAATCTAGGAAGTACAGATAAAGGTTATAAATTTCAGTGCAGTTATGTGGTGGGTTTCTGTGAGACACGGCTCAGATATTCAATTCAGATCAATTTTATTTATATAGCACCAAATCACAACAAACATTCGCCTCAAGGCGCTTTGTATTGTGGGTAAAGACCCTACAATAACACAGAGAAAACCCAACAGTCAAAACAACCCCCTATGAGCAAGCACTTGGCGACGGTGGGAAGGAAAAACTCCCTTTTAACAGGAAGAAACCTCCAGCAGAACCAGGCTGCTGCGACCGGTTGGGGCTGAGGGGAGAGAGACAGGACAAAAGACATGCTGTGGAAGAGAGGCAGAGATTAATAATAATGATTAAATACAGAGTGAAGTATAATCAAGTAAATAAAGGTTAATGAGAAGAAACAGTGCATTATGGGACCCCCCCCAGCAGCCTAGGCCTATAGCAGCATAACTAAGGGGTGGTTCAGGGTCACCTGATCCAGCCTTAACTATAAGCTTGATCAAAAAGGAAAGTTTTAAGCCTAATCTTAAAAATAGAGAGGGTGTCTGTCTCCCGAATCCAAGCTGGGAGCTGGTTCCACAGAAGAGGGGCCTGAAAGCTGAAGGCTCTGCCTCCCATTCTACTTTTAAGTATCCTAGGAACCACAAGTAAGCCAGCAGTCTGAGAGCAAAGTGCTCTATTGGGGTGATACGGTACTATGAGGTCTTTGAGATAAGATGGGGCCTGATTATTCAAGACCTTGTATGTTAGGAGAAGGATTTTAAATTCTACTCTAGATTTAACAGGGAGCCAATGAAGAGAAGCCAATATGGGAGAATAATATAAGTCTGTGTAAGTGTGAATGTAAAGCAGGTGAAGAGCATGTGGCCAGTTTCCTTTGATTATCATCTGTTATGGTTGCTTTCACAGGTCTGCCAGTGTGGGCTCTGCTGTAAACCTCCTCTTCAATAACCAGGTCATGCTGTGATTCACAGTACAGAACAGTACAGAGTGTAATTCTGCTCTACTTGGACATCAAGTTACAGCATGCTGATAATTGGACATTTTGTCTGGATACAATGGGTTAAAAAAAATAATAATCAGCTGGGTTTGTTTTTCTTTATATTTCCAGTGTCACAGAGTAGCACAATAAAACTCCAGGCACCACAATGAATTCCCTAAGCTCCCTTACTTCTGCAGCACAAAAAGGGCAAGCCAAATTAGTCAGCACATGAGGCCTCAATTCAGTGGAAATTTCACAGAAGATCAAGAGTGCTTTTTCTTTTGAACAATCATAAAGGGTAAATGGCGTTCTCTTTATCGTGCACAACAATCGCTCCCTCCTCTTTACCCCTGTATCTCTCTCTCTCTCGCCTTCATCTCTTGCCCAAGAGAGTTGACTTGCCTCGAAAAGTCACGGCATGACGACGAGTGGTGGGTGGAAATGGTGGGTGAGTCAAGACTCTGAAGCGTGTGTGTGTGTGTGTGTGTGTGTGTGTGTTTCAGCATGTGTCATCTCGGTCATCATATCATAGCTTGAACTCAGGAATACCAAACATTCCTTTTTCATATTGAATTTGGCAGCCGCTGGTTTACAGGAGAACTGGATGTGATATGATTCGACTGCTGGTTACTCACAACACTGTAATTTGTTGTTGCTGCTGAGTCTGAGCATTCTCTGCATTAACAAGAGCCGGCATGTGACAACATGCCATCAGCAACCCCAGAAATATTTACCAGTGCTACCATTGAGAAATCCTTTGTAGTAAATTTTTCCATTTTAAATACCTCTTCTAACGCTCTTAAATATTCCAACCTGATATGGTAATATAACTTGTCTGTCTTGGAAGATGGCCATTCTCTCTTAAATAAAATAAAAAGTCTAATTATAGAGGCGCTAATATGCCACTACAGGTCATATAATTAGAAAATGGTTATCACACTCACAAAAAAAATGTAATTTTAAGTACCACTGGTTTACCACTCAGCAGTCAGACTGACTTCCCTCAAAGACGGGAACTGCGTGGTGTGACTACTCTAAGGGCAAACTTTAAAAGGTAACAGCTTAAATATGATTTATTCTTGCCAGCGGCATATGTTTTCTTTAGTTCCATGTTCCCGGGAATTGTTTGTGATAGTTATTTCTCACCAAGGAACGCGTCTACTTCATTTAACGCCAGCGCTCTTGCTGTAGTTCACAGGGCATGTTGCCATGCTTCAGGCCATGCTGGTGGGGGCCAGACATCAAGGTGAAAAATATGAAGTGAACCCAAAATAAATAATTGTGATTCTTCTAAGGAAAATAGACCAAAAAGAATTTGCTCATGCTATTGCGCTGACCCTTATTAATTATTTTCTGTTGTTCATGATTGATGGAAAACAGTGTGAAAATGTGGGACATATACCTCTTTTGGTTTCTGAATTAGGGCAGAAGAACTGTGAGAGCCACTGGTTTATTGGCTTATTGTGAAGACAGTTTTTTCCCCTCTATCTTAAGTCTGTGGGTGGCATTACCAGAAATGACTCCTATCCATGAAAGAAAACACTGGCAAAATATTAATTTTAGATTTAGACCCAAGCTCAATCTTTGAGTCATTTTGCTAGCAGAGTGGAATTCCAGCCTATTTCACTCAGTGGTCAGCTGGGGGGGCATTGTGGAACTTATTGGGAAACTGCATCATAATCTGGAGCCCCTGTCAGCAAACCAGGAAGCACCTGTGGAACCGAGAGGGGAGGAAGGGTGAGTGGGGGGCGAGCGGGGTACGCGTTCCTGCAAAGGCAGCCTATTGTGTAGGAGTTCTTTTTAGAAGTCACGTGTAAAAAGGGACATTCTGGACAGGAAGCGGGTTACCATACATATGCTGTCTGGCCAACAGTTATTGTCCAGGGAGTGTTAAAAAAAAAAAAATACATTGCGCAAACACAAAAACACGCATGGCTGCAGTTCTGTCAACAAATGATGTAAAGAAGCATAAAATTATTTCTAGATCCACTATTTTGGATAAGGTTTCAACAGTGAAACAGTAAGAAATCAGTCACACGCAAGGCAGAACAACAGATTTTTCCAGAGTCGGTATATTACGAAACAGTGCAGCGAGGTTGTGGGTAAAATCAAAACTAAAGTACAAAATTTAGGAAAGCATGGAGCACCACAGATTGCTGACATTTTAAAATGTACATAAAAATTGCAGCACGGTACATTCAGTGTTACTGTCGAAACGCTGGAACGTGTGCAGAAAAGTTGGTCACTGTTACAGTGAGCATAAAACCACATGCCTTAGATGTTATGTACTGAAGGAACAGCACTCCAAAATCTAGACAAACTAAGAAAGTAATCTCATTAGCAATATTCAAGCCTGTGAATTATTACGGGGACAGTACTTCATCCCACAGGGAGTTAGATGGTAGTAGTAAGTAGTGTTGTTTTTGTTTTTCCTGTAGTTCTTCTAATCTTTATTTCTGTATTTTTTAATAATTGATGCGTCTGTATTAATGTATTTTAAATCAGATTTAGTTGACACTTACAGAAGCGCAGTAGTTTCGTAGGCTTTAACAATTTAATTAGACCTTGAACCTCAAAATAAATTCCTGATAGCCTAATAGCCAACAATAGGATGCTGTGCATGCAAGTGCTTTAAAAACTGCCAGCCTGCTTCCTTAATGTATTAGCTATACCCCATAGCCAATTATATACTGAAGCAATCCTATTAGAGTGATATGTATGGACACAGACTATCCATGTGAGTGAGCAAGAGCAGAGAGAAGGAAGGAAAAAGATGAGGAGACTGGCAAAGGGAGGGGGGGGGGATCAGAAGCCATTTGAATACATCTTGTGGATGGGCCCACTGTTGGTATTTACAGCTTCACTAACAAACCCCATAATGAAATGAGGGCTTGAAACGGATGGCGGGCCTCCCCACTCATCAGCAGTGATGTCACAAGCCCAGATTAGACCAGACCATATGGCACGCTGCCTGCTGTCACCTCTAATCCTCTGCTGCTATTCAGGCATCCATCCATCTATCTATCTATCTATCTATCTATCTATCTATCTATCTATCTAATTGTCTAACCAGTCGTGGACAGGCTAAGCACACATGTACAGTCTTTTCTCCACCACTGAACGAAACTGCTGCGGGGCACATAGAGCTAGTTTTGTTTTTGTTCTTGTGAGTCCATCTGTGTCTGCCACTGCATCTGTCTCATTGTCTGTGCGTTTGTCACATTTCTGTTGTTCACTGCTGCTCTGTTTTACTCTGTTTGTTCCCACTCATTCATGCAGCGGGCACAATATGATGTAACACCTATTTGCTAGGTTCATTCACCCAAAGAGGCTGTCAGTGTTCCATCTTTACATTTTGCACGGCTGGTTTGCATTTGGATTTTTTTTAAAACGCGATATATAACACTTGAATCATTTCTCTGCTTTTCTTATCATCAGTGGATCCAGAAAAACATCAGAGTCACCAGTGAGCATATATTCAGTCCAGAATGGTTTCAGCTGGATTAAGGGCTACATGTTGAAATCCAAATACACAAATGTAAACAAAGCCCAAACACAGTCCTGTGCTGTGTGTCAGGATTGCATGTCGTGTGAGGGCAGGCAGTGTGACGTTTAAACTTGTTAATTCATTTGCGAGATTAGGATTTCAAGCCGAGGGATGTTGGGAGGATATTAGGCTGGTTCTCTGGGCCAAGCGGAAGTTGGAGTTTGCATTTGTTGCCTACTTTGTCTGAGCGCTCTGTGAAATCCCCTACATTATTGAGCACTAAATGAAAGATTATTCTTAAGTAGCATCTAGAAAGAAAAAAAACTCCTTTGGGGATTTAAAGTACAGTAGGTGTTGTACTCACTAACATACATATATGAACCATTTTCACTCTCAGCTCTGAAGACTTATTTCCCAAGATAGCTCAGAGAACATCATGATTAGCCTGCAAAAGGCCATAACCCAACCAAAACCTCTAACTCATTCATCGAAACAAAGTTTGTCTATTAGTGAATAAGGCACTGACAGAAAAGTTCCTTTGACATTATATAAAGCAGGTTGGATCTACTATATGCAACAAAAAATCTTCCCTTGCCGTGTACAGGCTGTTGATCTGAGCAGACTACTCTATGTTCATGCGCCATAACTCTGCTGAAGTCAAGCTTTATAAACAAGCTTTACAATACTTATAGCTGTGGGCTTAGTAGATTGTGACTATATTTAAATCATTATTCTGCATGTATATAATATGAAAGGGAAAAAGCGCATATATATATATATATATATATATATATATATATATATATATATATATATATATATATATATATATATATATATATATATATATTGTAAATAAACATACAGTAATATACTGAAAATCAAGATACAGTAACAACTGCACAAAAAAAATTCTACAGTAACTTAGTGTCATCTCTTTGCCAGTAAGTTACTGTGAAACTTATGGCAACCTTACTGATTGCTACTTCCTCATTCAACTTTACCTTCTGGTAACTATCTTAGGTAATGAAAATTACACCATAAGTCTAGAAGAATTTCTTTGTAAATGTTGGGAAATTACCCCAGACATCATGGGTAGTATTACAAAGTGCTTCCACAAATTGTTGTGAATGATAACATTTTGTTTTGGCAACATTTGATAAATCAGTCAAAGCAACAGCAAAAAACTCTTTTTGGATCTTTGGATCTGTGATTGGTTTGGTCATTAGGAGTCAGTCTGCTTCTTTGTAATTGATAACTACATTATTTAAATAAGGAAACCATCTAATGTCATGCAATATACTCACATTTATATAGCATTTTTCTAGTCTTAATGACCACTCGTTAAAGCACTTTACACTAAAAATCATACTTTCACCATACATTCATAGAGCGCTTTATTTTATGCACTGTAAGCACTTTATCTACCTCACATCCATGGCCAATTTAGAATTGCCAATTAACTTAATAGGGCAGCACAGTGGAGCGGTGTTAGAATTGTTACCTCACGGGGTTTGAATCCAGTCTTGGGTTTTTCTATGTAGAAAGGTCCAAGACTGGATTCTCGTCATGGGTCCTCTCCAGGTGCTCCAGCTTCCTCCCATAGTCCAAAGACTGTTAGGCTAATTGGTAATGGATGGTTGTCTGTCTCTCTGTGTTAGTGAAAGATTGGCAAACTGTCCAAGGGTGTACCCTCCTGCTCTGTGACAGATGGGACAGGCTCCAGTAACCTTCTAATCCAGGGCAACAGATATAATCAAATTTCACAGCTCATTCACAATTGTGCAGCTTTCTCTACTCGACTGAAACCAAACAATACATAGCATAACAAATAAATAAATAAAACAAAATCACACTTCTTGAGAACAGAGCTCTCAGAGTTCAAAACTACCCACTGCTCGGGCTATCCTGCATGAGCTTTTTGTCAGCAAGATTAACTGACATAAAGACAAATGAATACTTGTAATGCTTATCCTTACACAAGGAGGCCAAGCGTCTGAGTTTGAGAATGTTAGACCATACAAAGCATGGCCATATTGGCTGGGAAGTAGTACAGGGAAACAATCCACAAGAGGCTATTAATGAAGAGTTGCAGCTCAGTTTTATATATTTTATGTGGTTTTACTAAGGTGTATTTTTGTGTTGCAAACCTGGATAACCTGCTTCCAACACACTGCATCTTTTTTCTGGCCAGTGGGACCTTTTTTTTTCGTTTTATGTTGTTCAGTGAGCTGTATGTTCATCCCTTTAAAATGCCTGCCTTTGCGTCCTTTCAGCGGTCACTGAACATCAAGTGGAACCTGAAAATAATGAAAGGACAGGTGTAGGTGCAGGCAGAGGACACTCTGAGTAATGGCTGAATGAAACTCATCGCAGCTGTGGGTTGGGTTTCGTATTTGCATGGGACGCGGGCGGAGTCACACAGTCGAGTCAGAGCGGTGGGCGCGTTCTTCGTGCCGTCGCACTTCGCCGGTGTCCATATATGGTTCGTGACGTCGCGCTCCGGAGGTTCCATTCAGATAAAACCGATCAGCCGGAATCCCCTCGGAGGAAATGTAGGCAAAGGCGAGCGCGGGGCACTTCTCTCGCCCGTCTTCAGGAGTAATCCAGATTAATCATTTAGGCATCAACAACGACTCCAGCAATTCAAAATGAAAGTCTCCAGCATAGACTGCCGGCGTCTGAGGAAAATCATCAGGAAGGAGTATGGAAGATGCCTTATTGTGGACTGTCGACCTTATTTTTCATTCACGAACTCTAATATCAAAGGCTCGGTCAATGTTAATCTCAACTCAGTGGTGGTCCGGAGATCCCGAGGAGGACCGGTGCCTCTGCAGTTTGTCATCCCGGATGAGAGAGCCCTGTTTAGGCTTCGTGAGGGGAGCATTTCGGCTATAGTAGCTTTGGATGATCGGACGTCCCACTGGCAAAAACTGAAAAAGGACAGCGTAGCACAAATAGTAATAAACACCCTGTTACACCTGACGAGCGGGGCCAGCATCTGTTTCCTGAAAGGTGAGAAATGTGTTAAGTTAAATTGTTTCATTCCAGACAAGAAGAAAGTCTAAAAATCTACAAGTTCGCTTTTTAAAATAGACTTTTAAAAAAACCTGAAAGTATCCCCCCCCCCAGAAAAAGCAAGGCAACTTAGCTTGTTTTTGTAACATTTAAATAATTTTTTTAACTTTATTTTTCGTAAGTGTCTTGAATTCGTTCATATTTTAATTATGGAGACCTTATTTCAGAGTCAGTTTCTTTACATCTCACATGACTTTGTGTGTTTTGTGTGTTTGTTCCGCAGACTTAAAGATGAAACCCTTTCATTATGACAAATTGTTAAAAAAAAATTTGTCTATTAAAATTTCTAATCTAATTTAGAATTGATTAAATGTAATATCAAGAATTTCTCATCGAAATATAAGAAATTATAATATTTCATCATAGTCTCCCCCACCCCCAATAATAAATAAATACTGTTCGGGGCAATTCTCTACCCCTTTTGCCTGTGTTAGGAATAACCGTCATTTTCTTTACTTCTCGGGCGTTCTGTAGATGTCCTGCGTGCGTCAGTTGAGCGGATGAGTCAGTGCGAGAGAAACGCCAGTAAACGGGTGGTGCAATGACTTTCGTTGATAAAACGAAGAAATTCACCCCCCCCCCACTCACCCCAATCCGCATTACCTCTTTTGGCTAAATAAATCCCCCGGGGTTTGTGTTTAAACACATCCATCTCCGTCTGTCACTCGTGCGTCCTCAGGATGTTGGCCTAAACGGATTACCGGTCCTTCGGTGCGGGCTCCTGTAATTAATTACGCGTCTATAATCAGGTTATAGAGGTTATAATCCGGTGCTAAGTCTGTTTCATAAACGCTGCCATTTCACAAGATTTGTGTGCTGGTCGGAGGAGGTAGAATTATTGTAAGCTCATTTATTAAAAGTGCTTGTTTCTGACTGCTTCTCTTAGGGGGATACGAGAATTTCCACTCTCTATACCCTGAACTTTGCACTGATGTGAAAACCATTGACCAGAGCGGAACTGAAACCGAGAAAAGAGTCAGCAGCCACAACGAGAAGCTTTCACACCACAAACCAGATTATGATCAGGTATGGAAACACCCTTTATCGTACAATACAGTACTTCCTACCGTCCCTCCTACACAACCGCAGGGCAGGAAGCCACCGCCAGTTTTTATTTTTAACTTACTCCAAAAAGAAACATACACATCCAGAGCACGCTGACATCAGATAATTTTATATTTGGCACATCAAAACATTTTCTCAACTTACATGTGATATTATATGACCTTCACTGCACCCCAGTCTCTTTATAAAGACAGCATGATACCCAGCTGGTATCAGGACACCCCATAGAAAAGACAGTCTTTTATCCCTGACCTTTCTGCTATACTATGTCCACTGGCCAAACAGAAAGCATGTGGCCACTTTAGATTTCAAAGAACACTCTGTTGTGTTGGGCTGATACATTATGGGCTAGTTCACTACCGAGGAATTCATCCAGCATCCTGCAACCTTTTTGTCTGCAGATGACTGTGATGGTCTACTGGCAGGTGCTTGGATGTTGCGGCTTGAACAACGGGTGCATTTTTGCAGGGGTGGATGTGATAAAGCAGCGCCATAAAGGCTGGGGATCCCATGTAATGTTTTTTTTAGAAGGCAGTGCGTTATGTACTTGACTCACATCTCTGCTTTCTCCCTCTTTCCCCTCCTTAGGGTAAACCAGTAGAGATCCTGCCTTTCCTCTACCTCGGTAGTGCCTACCATGCCTCCAGACAGGATTATCTCAGCGACCTTCACATCACGGCCTTGCTCAATGTGTCACGCAGGGACCTGCAGCCGGCCAAGGGCCACTATGACTACAAGTGGATCCCGGTGGAGGACAGCCACATGGCTGACATCAGCTCTCACTTCCAGGAGGCAATAGAGTTTATAGGTGAGTGGAAGGAAGCAAATGCTGCAATAGTTTCCATTTCAACTTTTAATTTCTGGTTCGTACGGTTTGCATTTAAAGGTTTTGTTATCTTAAAATCTAGCTGACTTAGTACTCAAACCAGCTGAGAAGGGAAATATATAGCCCGACATTAGATGGATTATTTTCCTACAATAAGATCAGCTTCAGTCTATAAGTATTTATAATACAGCTTCTCCCCAAGGAGTCTCAAAAATACCCAAGCTGAGTGAGTGAGATACCTATACATGGATGCATTTATTTTTGAAATGCGACTTTGTTTTCAAATAGCCTTCCTTTATCGCTGCCTCTCACCTGCTGCCATTCACAAATAGAGGCCTATAAGAAACCCAGCTGTAATCAGTTTAAGCTAATCGCCAACCTTCAATCCTCCACCAACATATCCCGCCTGTCTGCTTTCATTCAGGATTTGCTCACTTCCCCCGTTCCCTTCCGACCTCCCTCCCTTCTTTCCTTGAAAAAGACAATCCCATGCCGTCATTGGTTCCCAGGCCAAATCACACGCTGCCGGGTGTGGCCAGTCAGTGTGACAACTGGGTGAGCTGTCTATGTTTAGTAATGACTGGGTGGAGGAGGTTGGGACACACAAGCGTGCACAAACACACACACACACTAACACACTAACACACACATGCACACACACGCATGCACACACACACCTAAGGACACAACGACATTGTTTATGATGGTTAGGTGCAGGATAAATGACAGCTGACTGCTATACAATAAGAAAGGACATTAGTCTGCTGCTAGCAGGAGGGACTAATCGATGGACCTGTGGGCAGCAAATGTGGTACAGAGGAAAAGAGAAAGTGTGGGAGGGAGAGAGGTGCTGGATAATAGCAGCAACAGCAAAAGATGTACAAAATGTGCTGGCAGCTATTTATATCCAGGCATAACCAAGGACAAAGCTCACCCACAAGCAGCTTGGCTGACCTGTATTAGCTGGATAGTATTGTGTATTGTTTGGGGATGCAGCCTACATTTAGGGTGTCTTTGAAAAAGCCTGTCCATTACATAAGACAGGAAATTGTTCCAGGGGCAGTTTTAGCCCACATTCAAAGAGGGCCTCAAAATTTCATTAACCACGCCAAGTGATTGGACACACGGTACAAACAGATCCCCTGGGCTGCTGGCTTCATAAAATCAATCGCCAAATCAGAAACCTTCCCGACCGTGCGACTGATGTAAAGCTGGACAGGAGAAAATAAATATTATCGACTTCGTAGATGAAAACAGCTGCTGAAGCATGTCATGACATCTCAAGCCAAAGGATGGTAATTAAAACACCCACTGCTGCTGCCCTGCTCTTATGGCACCCTCCTCTCCAGATAAAAGTTCATTATTCATTCGTGTGGTTTTATCGAGAATGAGAGCGGTCAGAAATCAGGCGCTCCATCTGCAGTGCCTCTCACGAACACACAGAAGTGGCCCTTTATGTTTCTATTTAGCAGAAGGGGATGTGTAGGTGTCTTTGGCGGCTCGTGGAACCAACTGTTGATATGTAGATCAGACGGAAAAGGAGACATGTAGGTGTGTGCTTCTAAGAATTCTTGAAATGTGTTGCGATGGACATTTAGTGTGGAAGTAGATTCGTGTGTAGGCCTTAAACCATACTAAGTGTGTAGGAGTGAGGCAGCTCCAAATTAGAACACACTGCTCTGCGCCACAGTGAACACCACAGCAGCACCCAGCACCCCCACAGCGGTGCAGGAGAAAACAAATCACATGTACAGCTGCACTCTCTGACTAAGTCAAGCCTCCCATGTGTCTCTGTGTGTGCCACTTACAGCGGTAAAGGCTGTGTGCTCATTTCTGTGTTACTACAAATTAGATGACAAGGTGAAAGTCCCTGAGAAAGAAAGAGGGCTAAACTATGTAGGAAAAGTCATCACATGAATTAGTTAGTGAGCAAAAGAGTAGACAATAATTACCCAGTTAAATTATAATTATTTCCTGTTTAAAACTCCTGATTTAAAATCTATTTCATGCACGGCTTTATTGCGTTGCAGCAATTTTGCTGATGATTGAAGAACGAGAAAACGTGCCACTGGCTCAACAGACTCCTCCTTTTTTCTTCCAGATCACGTGAAGCAATCAGAGGGGAAGGTCCTGGTACACTGCGAAGCAGGCATCTCACGCTCGCCTACTATCTGCATGGCCTACATCATGAGGACCCAGCAGCTGCGACTCGATGCAGCCTTCGACATCATCAAGCAACGCCGGGCAGTCATCTCACCAAACTTCAGTTTTATGAGTCAGCTGCTGCAGTTTGAGTCGGAGGTGCTATCCAACGCCCCGGCTCACGCTGCCACACCTGAACCGGCCACACCCTGCGTCTCAGAATCTGCTTCTTTTTTTGCCAATGACTTTGCCACTACTTTTAACACCAAAAACTTTGAGCCGTCTGTGTTCACCTTCCCTACCTCTTGCCTGCAGTCCCCGGTCCATCACCAGTTCAAACTGAGCCCAATAACTGCACTGCCTTAAAGTAAACTGTGACTGCTTGTAGTCTTACTTGAAAATATAAAAATCAATGCTCTCTCTGTGTGCCTCGTGTTGAAAACAGCAGAGCAGATAGACTGGAGATCAGCAACAGAAACGAAGAAGAGTCAAGACAATTGTATTCATAATAGTACTCGAGGCCTATGACATCTGCAGGCTACAGACACTGATGCTGTTTTCCTGTCTTCTGAACTGCAGCGATGAACCAACACAGCACAGTGATAAACTGCAATATACATGCCTTAGGTTGATATTGTGATTTGCCTATTCACAAACACGGTCAGGCATTTAAACCTAATTTATTTGAAAATAATGGTCTGTTTTTTTCAATAATGTGGATAAAAATATGTGTTTAATAAATGTTTTCACTGCAAAAAATATTGTTGTCATGTAATCATTATTGTGCATGTCTTTTTTCCCCCAAAATGGCGCCACGGTAGGCAGCCTGTTACTGCAGCTCTTATGTGGTATTGCAGGCAGATACAAGCGGCCTTTCTTCATGCAAACCAGCATAAGCCTTTTCAATTCAGTTTTAATTATATAGAGCCATATCACAACATCAGTTGTCTCAAGGCGCTTTATATTCCAAGGTAAAGACCCTACAATAACACAGAGAAAACCCCAACAATAAGACAACCCCTTGTGAGCAAGCAGTTGGCAACAGTGGGAAGGAAAAACTCCCTTTTGACAGGAAGAAACCTCCAGTAGATCCAGGCTCAGGGAGGGGCAGCCGTCTGCCGCAACGGGTTGGGGATGAGGGGAGGGAGACAAGACAAACAGTAGGAAGGACCGATACTTTGAAATCCTTGTGTTTAGATAATAAATCCTGTCTAGACAGGCATAAATGCATCAGTTGAGGCAATAGTGACACCTACAGTGACTTAAGGCTGGCCTTTGTAGCTAGATGTAGATCATAAACCTTGCTTATATTTCTTACCGTGCAAAAACAAGTTTGGACACATATACAAGTGACACATATACTCACCCATTCGGGTAAGTGTGTCCAAACTTTTGACTGGTATTGGAGACAGGCTCTAGGTCTATTATTTATTTATTTATTTTTGCATGAAATATTCCACTAAAAATTCCCTTTAGAAAAATGTCCGCACAGTGTTTTTTTTTAAAGACAATATGGATACTTTAATTAACTATTTTTAATCTGGATAATTATTAATAAAATAATTAGCGCTTTTAGTTTTAAAACTCCCACTATCGGTCATTAAAACAATTTTGGCGCCCTGAACACAGACGGCTAGACTGTACCAACCTTGCAAACAGGGAGGTAACTATACAGCAAGATTATCAAACCTGATGTTAACGTACAAACAGAACCTAACCATAGATACATGCCATGTTTTATTTTCATTTTTACCTTACGTAAGAATGATTTCGTTTCCACACACAAATTAGGGTAAGTATATTCCTACAACCCCTTTTTCACAAAATCGTATGATCCATTCTATCCCGCCCCCGCCGCCATTTTCCATGTTATTCTTTCCTGTCTTACAGTATTTTATGATTTTTAATGCAACAGTTTGATTGTTAAGTTCGGCTTATTACATTTGTGGCTTCTCCAGCTTGGCGCAGGGAGGGTTTCATCTCCAAATTTGCAGAGGAGACGCCCTGCATAAGCAGCCATGTATATTAAACAGGTAAGCTAACGAGACCAGACTGGTGTGTGTTGCCGACTGCTGGTGGCCTAATAACAATAATTAGGCCAGCTTACCGCTTTTCCACTGAATCATAAATATATTGATAGTGAGGCTTCACATAAACTATACCGCTGATTGGGTTGCAAAGCTGTGCATAGTCACTGTATAAACGGCACAAGTTGCGTAGCTATCTAGCTAACGTTAGCTAGCGCGATTTGAATTAGTGTAGAATTCAATTGCCCGTCCCCTTCTCGAGATGCTAAGCTAACGCTACAAGGCTAGCTTTAGATTAGCGGATTTAAGTACTTATTTTCACAATTGTTATAAAGTATAATATTGCATGTCATGCAGAATATGAGAGTTTACAGTACTGTAGAAGGCAAACTTGGTATGGTTGTGTTTAAAACCTTCAAAAAGATTCCAAATAAAAGTAGCGGTAGCCCATCAGTCAGAATGACCATCATTCAAGGCCCTGTTACCTCGTTTTTAGGTGGGATGCAGATATTCAGCATACCCAGGTTACAAACCTTGAGTTTATAAATATGCCTTGACTCGGGAGAGGCGAGCTCCCTTCTTATACCCATATTTAATTATAGTGTGTCGTTAATGTTGCACTAAAGTAGTTGATGTTGTGGTGTGTGTGTTCACGGTGGTCTCCGGTTCCCTGTGTAGGTGATCATTCAGGGGTTCCGAAGTTACAGGGACCAAACTGTGGTAGACCCTTTTAGTCCGAAGCACAATGTCATTGGTGAGTATGTGCTCATCTAAACCTTTCACTAATTATTTTGTATTGCACCCGAGTTGCTGGTCAATAAAGAAAAGAGCAATGAATAGACTGAATGTACCCAACGGGTTTTTAGGATGCTTCTTGTCTTATATGGCACCATATCCTCATCTTGTGTTTGTTTTTTTTTCTCATCATCTTACAGTTGGAAGGAATGGGTCAGGAAAAAGTAACTTTTTCTATGGTATGAAGCCTCAAAACATACTGCCATATAGAAATTAAAAATTTAGCCTTCTTTGGCATTGTTGTTTGTTGTCTAAATCTTTGACTCCCCTCTTTTATTAGCCATCCAGTTTGTGCTAAGTGATGAATTCAGCCACCTGCGACCTGAACAGCGCCTGGCCCTGCTCCATGTAAGTACCCTACATTGGGGATTTCCTGGATTAAAATGGGCCTTTGGTGGGAGGCTTCACATGTAAGCATGATTGTTAAATAATCAATTAATACACTGGCTCTGTGTCACCTTATATGACAGAAATCCACATATTTTTCTACCTGTTTGATGAACAAAATATTTAATGCGATGAAGTAAATGAAACACCTACTGGCAAAAGATTTTTACTTTTAAGTAATTTTTATTCCAGTATTAATAAAACCTCTTTGGTGGATGCCAGAAGTTTCTCTGTGCAGGGAAACAAAGTGGAACTATTGTTTAAAAATGCTTTTTCTCTCTCTGTAGGAGGGAACTGGTCCACGTGTCATTTCGGCTTTTGTGGAGATTATATTTGACAACTCTGACAACCGGCTGCCGGTAGGAATGACAAATATTTCATATTCATCCTGTTACTTTATTTTCTGCCTGATGGTTGATTCCACTATGATTTTGTTTAAACCTCTCTGTAGACCTTTCCAGTAATATCCAGTGTTTTATGTGTGTTTGTGATGGATAAAAAAGTCCATTGGATTGGGCAGCTTGTGGCTAAATGTTCATATGATTATATGTTCTTTTCTTACTGCTGATATTTGTTTGACAGTGAAATTTGCATACTTGTTTATATTGTTTGTATTAAGCTAACCTCAAAATAAAATTAAAAACTATACAACAAAATTACCCCAGAAAGAGCTTTAAGATCAGCAGTGTCACCCCTGCTGACTTGCTTTTGTAACAGGACTCTTAAACTTGGGCATTAAAACAGTTAACATTCTTGGTCCAATTTGAATTGTTCATTTCACATTGAAGTCTCTCCTGATAACTGTTATGATGACCACTGATTGCACCTCACTGCCTTCAGTCACACAGTGCTTATTATTCTGATGATAAAGGACGGATGTTTATGAAATCTCGCAGCCTGGTGATGCTGTGGCACAACCAGCCAATTATCCCGCTCTGTGTGACTCTCAGCTTGACCAGTGATAAATGCATCTCTCTCCAGATTGACAAAGAGGAGGTCTCACTTCGCCGTGTCATTGGCGCAAAGAAGGACCAGTATTTCTTAGACAAGAAGATGGTGACGTAAGTATTGCTATGGATCAGCTGTCTGTGTTAATAGGATATTGCGACACGTGTGATTCCATCTATTCCATGTGCTCTTCTTGTTGCAGTAAAAATGATGTCATGAACCTTTTGGAGAGTGCTGGCTTCTCTCGGAGTAACCCCTACTACATTGTCAAGCAGGGAAAGGTGAGAGAGGAGTGCAGTGCCACATCTAGTCAAATAGACAATAAAAAACTGCTGCCCTCACTAGTCAGCATCCGTAATACTAACTGGTTAAACTATTTATGTTCCTTATTCAGTTGTGTAAAAATTCTAACTCCCAGTATTAGTAGACTAAAGAATTGATGTTCATTTTTATAATTGTCTCCCAAATTTTATTTTCTGATAGGAATATCTTAGAGGGCACACCAGATATTTAGAAAATTCACCTTATTTTGCTGTTTCATGCAGATCAACCAAATGGCCACAGCACCTGACTCCCAGCGTCTAAAGCTGCTGAGAGAGGTGGCGGGTACACGGGTGTATGATGAACGCAAAGAGGAGAGTATTTCCCTCATGAAGGAGACAGGTAAGAGCTTTTGAACGCATTTCATTTTGTACCTCGGTTGAATTATTTTTATTAATTTTTTTGAACAGTTTTGTTAGTATATTGCCTCCGCTTAAACTAGAATGTTTTGAAAATGCTTTACGGTGTAGATGTACATGCACTGAGTAAGTTTCATAAGCCAGAGGCAAAATTTGTACTTTGTATCACGTGCACTGTTGCCTCACAGTTTGAAACCTCACTGGGGCCTTTCTCCCCACAGCATGTTGAGTTAATTGGTGATTCTAAATTGGAGTGAGGTAGACGAAGCACTTAAGTGTATGGAGAAAAGCAATGCGATATGAATGAATGGTTACTTGTAGTTTAAAGGTGTTTGTGCAGTCAGTAAGACTGAAAACATGCAAGTGCCAGTCTACTGTCTTATAGCATCACCAATCTGATTTCCATCAGTCACAGTTGTGCGTGACCATAACATGTTTATTCATTGTTTATATATATATATTAAAAAAATCCTTTTAGTGGAGAAGATTTTTTTTTTTTAAAATGTAAACAATCCAGTGTGTGTTTTTCTCAGAGGGGAAGCGAGAGAAGATCAATGAATTGTTGAAATACATTGAGGAGCGTCTGCACACCCTGGAAGATGAGAAAGAAGAGCTGGCTCAGTACCAGAAGTGGGACAAAATGAGAAGAGCTCTGGAGTACACCATCTACAACCAGGAGCTGAATGAAACCCGTGCCAAACTGGATGAGGTAACAAAATTGAGAAAAAAAACATAGACTCCTCTGTAGTTTGATACAGGTGTGGGAATGTAACCCATGATGGGCCATAGTACTTTCCTACTCTTGCATTATGGACTTAATTAAAAGTTATGTGATGGGCAAATGAGTGATCCTTATTTAAATGTGAAATAATGCTAGAACCAGGTAGACTGTACTTCTTCAGTAACAAGATGTTTGTACTTTTTTTTTGGCTCCTTAATAGTTGTCCACCAAGAGAGAGACCTGTGGAGACAAGTCCAGACAACTGCGTGATGCTCAGCAAGATGCCCGAGACAAAGTGGAGGTAAATAATGATAACCATGTCTGGGATTGGTGGGAGTGAAAGTGACCATCATACAATTATATTTTTAAAAAATGATGTTAAAATTTTTTTGTTTTTACATAATGTTCTCGAATGTTGTGTTTGTATTCTGATAACTGATCCAATTTCATACTTTGCTATATTTAGGTAAGACTAAACTTAAACTACAGTTTATGTAGCAAAGACATTTGTCAATATTGTCAGGATTTGATTTTGTTTAGAAACAAATGCCGCTTTTCAACTAGTACCTACTAGTACACGGCACGGTTTGGTTTTGTTTCCATTACAATTGCGTACCACCTCAGTGTGGGTGGAGTCAGTTTAGCAACGCGGACAGAAGTCACTTGACCCAATTTGTATGCGACTCAAACACTGCTATTAGCTTGGAGACCTCCTGATACACTTTCTTATTTCTCGTCTGCCACCAAGCACAGAAACCTTTGCACCTTGTTGGACCACAGGGTTGATTTGTGTGTGTCTCCATTTCCCTCGCTTTCGGGTTTTAAAAATGGCACGCTTGATTCTGGTGAAGGAGATGCTCTCATGACTCGGCTAGTGACGACACTCCCTGGCCAATCAGTGGCATGCCAATGTTTGACATCACATTTTTGGATCACTTGGAACCCCAGCTGAGTGGGTAGTAAAAAGGTACCTGGTACAGAAAACCCCACAAACCATGCCATGTTGAGTTGCGCTGTGTAGGTACTAGTGGAAACAAGGCAAAATTAGCCGCGTTTCCATACGAAACGACTGAACACGGGTCGACTCGCCCCGCCGCGATTTGACGGCATTTCCATTAGAATCAGATACAGGGCTGCAGTCCTTTTTCTGTGCTCACTCACCCGGGGTTCTAAGCGATCTGCGGAGATCCGAAAATGTGACGTGGAGGACAGCATGCCACCGATTGGGCAGGGAGTGTCGTCACTAGTGGAGTCATGAGAGCGACTCCTTCACCAGAATCAACCGTGTCATTTTTAAAACCCGACAGCAAGAAAATGGAGGCACACGAGCCGAACAGCTAGTTAGCACAGAGCCTGAGGCGGCTGATCAAAGGAACTTTGAATTACCGTAATAAGGCGACCGTTTGTCCTATCGGAAAAATTCAAACGGTTTCTGAAAGCTGAGAAACTGCACTTCACAACAACATAGGGGATTACTGTGGTGTTATTACGGTAATTGTTGCCCCAAATGGCGGCACTTTTGAAGTACAGTGAGCCAATTATGACACGTTCGGGGGTACAGGGTTATACTTAATGATAACCTTCATCCATTAAAACATTGTACGGGGGACTTCTGGATGATGATGGTATTAAACTGGCATTAGCTGTTAGCTTGCCTGTCTCATCTATTGTTGTGTTGTGTTTTGAGCCGCATACGAATTACGTCAAGACACTACTGCCTGCGCGGCTTTATCGACTCCACCCACGCTGTGGTGGTCCTCAATTGCAATGGAAACACAACACGACCGTGTTGAGTTGTGTTGAGTGAGTCGACCCGCGCTGAGTCGTTCCGTATGGAAACGCGGTTATAGTTGCACGAAAGGTTCCTTAACCGCAGACGTTCAGACAGTTAAATGCAAGTAGAATTTATTTTTCTATGTTATCTTTGCATCTAATGTCTTCCTGACCTTTTTCAAGCAGTTAATGTGTCAGCACACATCTAAATATATCAAAGACATTTTTAGATTGCCCACCTACCCCATCCACAGGAAAAAAAAAAAAAATCTCATACCCTGTCTCTTTATTTTGGCTTCCTCTTTGTAGGAAACAGAGCGTGTTGTGCGAGAGCTGAAGTCTAAGATCTCTGCAATGAAGGAGGAGAGAGAGCAGCTGTCGGCAGAGCGCCAGGAGCAGATCAAGCAGAGGACCAAGCTCGAGTTGAAGGCCAAGGACCTGCAGGACGAGCTGGCAGGCAACAGCGAACAGAGGGTACGGAAGCCTCCCATCTGCGTCACTCCAAACACGTGATGCTTCACCAGCAACACTCCCCCTGCCTCTTCCCCATTACCATCTCTGTATGAAGGAAAGGATGGTAGTTCAGTGTTTCAGTTTTTTCTTATTGTTCAATTAAGTGATTTATTTTAGGGTCTGTTTATAATAACAGAAATTCCCAAATCATGAGTTAGGCTCTGACAAATAGTTAAAAAAAAAAGTAAACCAGCATATGACTTTACCAGCTAGTCAAAAAGCGCTGCTCAAAATAAAAAAGTGCTTTAGTCTGACAAAACTGATAATGTAGCGTTTTGCTTAAGGTGTTTTAAAGATATTGACTTCATGTAATGCATGTAGTTTCTAATCGCTTTAAACAATTTAGTATATTTTCCTATTTGTGTGTGTTACCGTGGGTCCAGTATCCGTAGAATAGCCATATCATGGTTGATTTTAAAACATGGCAGCCAAAGCAAAAGATGTGCAATTGGCTTATGGGATGAGTTGAGAATCAAAACAGAGTAAGCACCAGGTTGCATATCAGACTCTGCTCACAGCTCCACTATACATCATCCCTGGCATGAGGTTTTGTGTACAGAGTTGGCATGGCTCATTCTCCATATGGCCTGGTGTTTGTGTGCACATGTGAGTATGAAGACGATAATTATACATAACAACTCTATTGGCTCAGTCCCTATGGTTCGTGGTGGGTCCCAGGCAGCGTGCTGGCTCGTGGTTGGATTAAGCCCACCTGGCTATTGCTGGCACAACACCAGCCAAAAGTTATTGGAGCAAATTGAAAAGCCTCTCTAGCTACGGGGGACCGTGGTTTGATCAGCTTTGAGGTGGCTGATCAAACCATGGGGGGAACAAATGGACAGCCAACACTTCCCACATCTGACTAGTTTCTTTTTTTAACCTCTCACTTGTAACATTTGTTGGAAAAATAGTGTGCTCTTGCTCTTCTAGAAACGCTTGCTGAAGGAGCGTCAGAAGCTTCTGGAGAAAATTGAGGAGAAGCAAAAAGAGCTGCAGGAGACTGAACCCAAATTCAACATGGTCAAGGAAAAGGAGGAGCGGGGCATCTCCAGGTAGGAATGACTCATTCTCAGCTTTCGTTCACCCAGCGGCCGGCAACCAGCCATAACTTAATGAGTCAGTCAACCCAAGTTAAATATATTTTGATAGCTGGAGTTTAAAAAAGTGTCCTCTCATGAGATATTTGTGAAGTATTTTCTTATACATGGTTTATTAAGATTTGGATGCCTTAATTGCAGGGAGGAGAACCAGATAAATTGTATACGGCATTGTGTGGTTGTAACTGATTAGAGCAAAGAGAGAAGTACGGAGAAATGAGGAACTGTATTTACCCCCACCCCACCCCCCACCTGCAGACTAGCCCAAGCTACACAAGAGAGGACAGACTTGTATGCCAAGCAGGGTCGTGGCAGTCAGTTCACCTCTAAGGAGGAGAGGGACAAGTGGATCAAGAAGGAGCTGAAGTCTCTGGACCAGGCCATCAATGACAAAAAGAGGCAGATTGCTGCCATCCACAAAGACCTGGAGGACACAGAGGCAAACAAGGAGAAGAACCTTGAGCAGTACAACGTAAGACGGTTCAGAACTCTTTCTAGAGAGGTTCTAGAGGCTGCTTTTCCAGTTTTCCATGAAAAAGAACTGCACAGGGTTTATGTTTTGGTGTTTTTTGTATTTATATTTTTGCTAGAACATACTGAGCCATACTTTCCCACCCCCTCCTTTATTTTGAGTCATTTGTGATTTTGTGCACATAACTTGAAGAGACGGTAAATTCTGCAGGGAAAATAGAAATCTTCATTATAACATTTCAGATTTTTCATCATACAAAATGCAAACATTGAGTGCAAAATCGATGTAATACAAAAGAAAAACATTTATCAACACGGCAGCGACCGATACTTGGCGATTAAATTGTATCCCTAAATTTTAAATTCATTTATTTCAGATTAACTCAGAATGAAAAGGTGTGATGTATTTGGGTTGGAAAGGGTTTCTGCTGCTCTGATCTGACATCCTGCCAGGTTAGTGTGTCTGATTTCAAACTTGTGTTTTTAGAAACTCGATCAAGATCTGAATGAGGTCAAGACCCGTGTTGAGGAGCTGGACAAAAAGTATTATGAAGTGAAGAACAAGAAGGATGAACTGCAGAGTGAAAGAAAGTAAGAACCTCATCTTTGGCTGTAATCTTCATTTTGACCTTTAAATCTTTGAGTTGAGTAAATTTATAAAATGTAATTATATTTTGAGCGTTTTTTTTTTTGTTTGTTTTTAATGTGCAGTTTTGAATAGTAGATGACGTCCTGAGAGGAAATGATGCTTTACATAAGCGAGACCTGCATCTTGAATTGAGTTGAGTTTTCTTTAAGCCAGCATGCTATTTCCGCTTGGCAATTTTTAGTTGGATGCTAGAGTATTGTTTGCTGTGAATGTCACCCGGCCTTCTCAGTCCACTTAAACAACGAGGTGCGTTTATGTAACACATAGGATGATAGCTCGGGCCTCTGTTGCTGCAGTATCCTTGCCTTTAAAAGGTCCTTCAGGGTGGCTGAATTGTGTTGCAGCTTTTTAGTGAAAACATCAAACATTGTTCCCTGCTTCTTGAAGCATGACAAAGGCAGCATTCATATTCAGGCCTCTCCAACTATTATTAGGAATGGCACTCAAAATGGATAATTTGCCTTAAGCATAAAAAGAGGTTGTGATCTTTTTTTTTTATTAAACAGAATTCTATTAAATTCAACAAGACTGTTATTACTGTCACAGTGTAAAACAGATTCCATGAATAGTTTGTCAGATTTTTAACTATGCACCCTTCACTGTTATCCTCCGCTCAGTCTGTCGGGTGAGAAGGCAGAATGACAGCTGCAAGCTATTCGTAGTATATCTAAATATGAGAACAAATGATGAATTTACTCTAACAGGAACAATGAGATGGTTTGGCGGGGAATTGAGAGGATTTATTTTTACTTGAGGATAATGGTCACAGTCTGCATCTTTATTTATATTAATTTATGTTTGAATATATATTCAAACTAGGGATGCAACAATTTCTCCGAGTAAATCGAACAATTCAATTATAAAAAAATCCATGACACAAATTTGTTGCTTCGATGCTTCGTTTAAACTCTGCAGCACTCAGGTGTGCCCACGTAGCGTTAAAGTTCTGTCACTACGATGGATTTCTGTCATTTGGGAAAACGACCTTTAACACAGAGTGTATGGCGACTAATTTAATAGTCGACTAAACAAGGGGAAAAATTTGACTAACCGACTTGTCTAAAACCAAGAAACACTCAGATATAAAATTAATTTTTTTGCCAGTTTAATGGACAATGTCAAAGCTGTCTAAACAAAGGCATTTGAAACCATTAATCGTATTCTCTGATGAATCGCACTTTAAATGCTGCCTAACTGTGCGGCACTGCGCATGCGCATTATGAACACTGCACGTTATACTCCAAACAGCGAAGAATATGAAAACGATGTTCACGCATCATTGAATATGAGAGAATAACATCCGAAAAAGGAATAAATTGTAACTTAAAAATGTGGCGCATTGTGCCGCGCATTATCAACGATGCTCGTTGCGCTACGATTCATGACACACATCAAAACAACACAAACACACATCCACCCATGTTCTCCCTCCTATCCGGGGTGGCATCGGTGGAAACTTGAGTTTCCCTTTTTGTAGGTTGTATGTTTTACAGATATTAAAAAAAAAACAGTGATGAGTCATTGCAGAGATAAAATAAGTTACCATTTATAACAGTTACAGTTGGGAGGTTTTTTTTTTCACAATGGTTTTTTTTTCTTCATTAGCATCATGACTGCACTTGCGTTTTAGTGTTTCTGGTGACATAAGTGTAACAGTGTGCAACTCTCTGAATCTGCCCAGCTACCTGTGGCGTGAGGAGAACGCAGAGCAGCAGGCCCTGGCAGCCAAACGAGAGGACCTGGAGAAGAAACAGCAGCTCCTCAGAGCAGCCACCGGCAAGGTCCGTGTCACTGTGCATGACTGCATAATTATTGACGTGCATAATGCAACTACAGGATCCCTAATGCTTCCACCTGGATGCAGGTGAAAGATGTGACTGTGTGTGTATGAGCACAGAAATGGAAACTCTTTTTCAGAGGACTGGAAAGGAATCCTTTTACTTGGACACACACACACACACAGAGTACATGGATTTATCTTCCTCTTTCCCAGGATGACACTTGTAAGCCACAGGTAGACCTTCCGTGCTGCACATATATTATAGTTCACAGATGCACGTACATACAGAAGAGCTGTTAGTGAGGGAATGGGCAAGTGAAGATGAATCAAAACCTAAAAAAAAAAAAAGTGTCTCACTCTCTAAACGAGCCCACCTCAATACGGCCATGGACTCACTTTGTGACTCAGCCAGTTGTCAGAATAGGTATATCAAATGGAATCATTCATCTACCTCGCTACTGGCACCTTATGATAGCTAGCTAAATTTACATATGACTCACTCCTCTCTGCCTCATCCAGTCATTTCTTCTGGGCATATACATCAATCAAATATCACTTCTGAATAATGTCTGCCCAGATGAAAGGAGGCTGTGTTTAGCTTCATGGACAAATGTCCTACATTTATTTTTCTTACATTAGTCCCGGCTGACTCATCTGTCTCCAGCCTTTGATGGTCTGTATCCATCTCCTCACATTTTATATTTGCAGTGCATATTTCAGTGGAGCATTGTGCAATCGGGATAATACAGAGCTTTTTTTTTTCATGGCTCATACAATATGAATTAAAATATGAAGTAAACTTACTTCAGCAGTTGTAGCCTTTGCCACAGATTCTGTTCATAACAGATTTTTTTTAATTTTTTTTTTAAAGATTTATTTTTTGGCCACCTGCACCACAGGCGTGTTTCATACATGGTGGGGTGGCCCCAGGATCGGATCTTTGCATTTTGTGGATGATTGGATGTTGTGCTGTGCAGAAGGGTGGCATTCAGCCAAATTAAAAATGGCAATAATGAGAACTGGCACCTTAAAAGTACAGTCAGAGGTTTTTTAATGTCATTTAATAGAAAAAAAGAATGTGGCACACATAAATATATGTTGATTAGCATGTGATTACATCGTCCAACAAATCGATGCATTATTATATGTTTAGAATTAATCCATTAAAAATACATTGCTTCGGATGCTGGTTTGTGGAAGCCACCATGTTGCCCCACCATCTGAATACAGTAGCTGAGATGGACATTGTCATTCTGCCTTATTGCCTTTTATGTATGTTTATGACATCTAGCAGTGAAATTTTACTTACTGTAACTTTAAAGTCTGAGACATTGATTCTCAGCTGGTAAAGGGTGAACTTTAGTGAGGGATTAGGGAGAAGTTTTTCTTGAGCTTGTTCACAAAGAGGAGGTAGAGTGGGAGGCTGGCAGATATCATGGTCTGTTGGGGTGAAGAGGGAACCGAGCAGGAAAGACTGGTCAGTCTGTGTTCTACCCACAAGCTGTCCCCAGTTACTGAAATAATTAAGATCTTGGATACAAGTGGTAGAAATGATATTCCTCCCAAAGAGATGGGGGTGAGAAATTCCATCATTTGGGAGGGGCTCAGAGTATAGCCACATCAAAGGAACCAGTTGAGGTACTTTGTTTATTTGACTAGGACTACTGGATGGCTCCTAGGTGAGGTGTTTCTGTCCCCCAGGAAGGAGACCTGAGCGCACACCCAGGATGTGCTGTAGAGATTTGCTCTCAACTCCTTTTCCCAGAAGAGTTGGGGGAGGCTTAATAGAGTGGGGTCTGGGGATCTCTGCTTAGACTGTTGAAACTGTTAATGTTTATGCATTATTCCTTTTGTGATGTTCCTCCAGGCAATTCTGAATGGGATCGACAGCATCAACAAAGTCCTCGAGCATTTCCGTCGCAAGGGCATCAACCAACATGTCATCAACGGTTATCATGGCATTGTCATGAATAACTTTGAGTGTGAGCCTGCCTTTTACACCTGTGTGGAGGTTACAGCTGGAACCAGGTGTGGATTGCTTCTATATTTTCATTCAAATGTCTCTGGAGGCTGACTTGAAAACAACACTTTTCAGCTCCACATCCTTTATTATGCAAGATTATAGAGATGTGGCTGGTGGGTATAAGGAGTAGGTTGCTATGTGGGAAGTCAGCAGACCAGTCAGAATGAAAAATACATTAAAAAAATTTGGTATAAAGTTGTTGACCTGTTTGTAGTATCAGCATACCATATGCCTTGGACTTTTTAAAAATTATTCCTTTCTTCTGTATCTTCAGAACCAATTTGAAGTTTAAATGTCAAAAATGAATTTCCATGTCTGCTCACGGAAAGTCGTAGGTGTCGTACATTTACGGATACTTTTTGCTCGTCGATTTGTAGTGAAAGCAACGACTTGTTTTTCAGGCTGTTTTACCACATTGTGGAGACTGATGAAGTGAGCACTAAAATACTCATGGAGTTCAACAAAATGAACCTGCCTGGAGAGGTCACATTCCTACCTTTGAGTAAGCTTGACGTTAGAGACACCGCCTACCCAGAAACCAACGTAAGTACCTGACGTGAGTCGCACCTGATACTTTTTAAGTAACTGACAGCGAAGCAGTTAACGTTAAAGAGACTGTATTCATCATTTTAAACACATTTGATCTTTTTTTTTCCTTGAGATGTTTCAACCTTATCTAATCCTCTTCATCCTATTGGATATAATGTCACAGTGAATGAGCACCCTCATTTTTTTCAGCGAGCTTTCTACAGACAGTTTTGTTTCAATGTGTAACACATAATATGGTGTTCATACTGATTGTTTTTCTCCATCAGGATGCCATTCCAATGATCAGCAAGCTGCGCTACAGCCCCAACTTTGACAAAGCCTTCAAGCACGTGTTTGGGAAGACCCTCATTTGTCGTAGCATGGAGGTTTCCACCCAGCTGGCAAGAGCTTTCACCATGGATTGTATAACTCTGGAGGGTAAGCTTAATTCCAGGATGCATTACATCTTAAACTATTATCAGTGAAAAAAGTAAAAATGAGAAAGTAAGGGTGGCGGCTCCGTCAAGAAGCAAAGTTTCCGATCAAAGGTTAATCAGAGAGCCTCTGCTAAGTAAACAGTAATGTGATCATATGGCTCGTGTTTTAGATTTGCTGTGTCAGCCATGTTTGTGGCATGTTTTGTCAGAAAAGTTACGTATAAAAATTGTGCAGTTGTCAAACCTCTGTTCAGTTGCACTGTGGAAAATGTTAGGAGTGTTGTAGGGTAGCAATTTTAGCACTTAACCCTTTCTGAATCATGATCACGGTTTCATTATACTTCAAAGATGTGAAAATATTCGGAAGTGTTTTCTGGCTTTGTGAAATTGAGTGTAGTACTGGTTGTAGCCTTCCCATATACTCCACACATACAAGTACTACGTTGTTTTGTAACCTCCCAGGTGACCAAGTAAGCCACCGTGGAGCTCTGACAGGAGGATACTATGATACCAGAAAGTCTCGTCTGGAGCTCCAGAAAGACATGAGGAAGGCTGAAGAGGAGCTGGGTGAGCTGGAGGCCAAACTCAATGAGAACCTGCGCAGAAACATTGAACATATCCTTTTCTGTTGAAGCATGTCATGAGTTTGTTCATCACGATCTCCACTGGGAGTACAAGCAAACCTAGGTTTGCAAAGGTACCTGAATTTTCAGACATATTTTCTGAAGGCTCTTTGTGGCACCAGTGACAATGAGTCTGCGAGGAATTTGGTGTACATCAGAATCGTCTTATCGACTGCTTTCTGTTTGCTGTGCTTAGGATAAATTTAATGGAGAGTTTTGTGAAAGATTCACAGAAGGATCACTTAATTAGAAAAAGATTTTTGGCTCCCTGCTGAGACTTACCGACAATAGGAAAACGGGCTGAGTCCGATTGGAATACCAATGAAAAGGGGGAGCACGTGGTTCAAGACTAAATTTGAAAATGACTAACTAGACTAAACAGACACCTCCCACTTTGAAATTTATGAAATTCATAAACACTGGAGGGAGGTAGTTAGTAAGCAGTTTCTCATATCTGTTAGACCAAAGAAGATTTTCTTGCCCTTTTCAGGATAGAATCTCCTGTTTGTCTGAAAGCTTTAAGTCATGATTTTCAGTTAAAACTGTTCCAAAATAGTTTTCATATCGACTTACTCATAAAGTAAACTATGTTTTCTTCCTTGGGATTATGTGTTTCTTCTAACCAGGCAAGTTGCAGTTGTAAAGAATTTGATAGATGGGCACCAAAGATTAGTGTAGCTGGAGAGAAATGCGCCCCCTTTCTGTTCCTGAGTTAGTGAATATTATCCAGAACAGTTTTTGCAGAACAATATGTCACCTTTGGCCTTGGATGTAAATCGTAATCACTTCATAATTTTATTCTACTAGACATATTAATTTCTCAGTTGTGGTAAAAAATAATAACAATTGTAACATTGACATGTGACTACTAAAATCTAGTCAGGTCATCTTCCACACCGTGGCAATGTTTGACAAAATTGAAGTATTTCCTGGAAGTATTCATGGGGAGTGGATGTTAGAAAACATAATGCCTCTGACTGTGGCTGACATCCTCATGGGGATGCAGATTTAAGTCTTGCACAGTCAATTTGTCATAAAGTGCATTGACAACAGAAAAAGGCAAATTTTGCACATCTTCTATTAAAAAAGGAGTATTTGAATTTCTTTTTCGCTGTGTTGGAGCTGTTCCTCTGTTTAAAAACTGTTATAATAAGTTACACCACCCTCACTCGGTTATGCAGTGATGTCCCACGGCTGAACCTTTGTTTTAATTGTGTTTTAATTGTGTGCTGTGTGGATCAGTCTGGGTTGTGTATCCACTTCAAGGTCAGGACACAGTGGCAGGGTTTAATCGGGTCAAGAAGGATTAGTGTGTGTTGGATGATATCGGCCAGAGCCGTGACTCACTGCTGGACGGCTTGTGGAGGCCAAACAAGTGGATCACAGAGGATTTGTGTTCGCATGTGCAATGCATTTATGAATATAGTTACTTCCGGCCCAGTGTGATTAAATGTCTGTTTGCACACCTGTGCCACGGTGTGTAGCTTCTCACTCACTGCTCAGCCTGTGAACACCTGGTGATTACGTATGTGTGCGAGTCAGTGGGAGAAATGGGCAAGCTGATGACGTGGTGCTTCGCTTCCCTCCCCAGGGCAGTGAGTCAGAGAACTGATTAATTATTTAAGACACCTTGTTGTTCACTCTCCACCTCTTCCCTGTCAGTAAGCATGAGCTCTCAGCCATTTCTTACTTTAAGTTGGCATTCTTCCATCACATTGCAGTCAAAGTTTATACAGTTTGTATGTGAAACTAATTTGATTTATATTTAAGTGGTAATTTATCAGGTTTGTTCATAAAAATAAATCTGTTTTAGAGAAGTTAGCAGCCAAATATCATCTGTTCTCATTTATTAAATTGTCCTTAAACATCTGTTTTCTCAATCTGCTCTGGTCAACAGGCAGGAAAATCCTCTTTCCTTCAGCCCTTTTTATATCATCACATCGTGTTCATTGAGTCCTGGTAGACCTCAGAGGCCCACATGAGTTTTGCAGTCCTTTGAAGATCAATAAAGCCTGTCTTTTAAATTAACTTAATGATGAGCATGTGCAGCCCTTCTTAATCCTCTGCTTTGATTTCAGTGACACCTCCTTCCCTAAAAGCCCAATCACATTATCGGAGCACTAAAAAGCCCACAAGATGCCCCGTGACTTTACTCATTATCTGATTAGTGTCTTTTTGTGTCTGTCAGTATGATTGCAGAAAATTTACCAGGCTGAATTTCTTTTTGCACAAAGGAGGAACCCTTTACACGTTTTCATTTTAGATCCAAAGCGCTTAAAAGTGGCAGAAAATGACGTTGGCCTTGGCAGAGGATCCAATCTCTGAGTACCCTTCCAGTTTTCTGCTTCAGCTTCAACAAAACTATCTCCATTGTTTAGGAACACTGTGCAGTCCCAGTACTGGCAGGAAACAGTAGTAGCCTGTTAACAATGCATCGTGATTTTTAAACACAGGTCTGAAGTGGCTATTGAAAGAATCTTTTAATGCTCATCTACAGTAAAACTTGACATATACTTCCTTAATTGCCTCCTCCACGCATCAACAACGAGATTGACCAACTGATGAATCAGATGCAGCAGATAGAGACACAACAGAGGAAGTTTAAGGCATCCAGAGACAGTATCCTGTCAGAAATGAAGATGTTGAAGGAGAAGAGGCAGCAGTCAGAGAAGACGTTCATGCCCAAGGTACTAATATGCTATTGTTGCAGTGTATTATAGCTTGTGTGATAACCCTGCGTTCACTGTCCGGATGAACTATACGTAGTAATGTTTTACTTGGCCTCAGGTTCAGCCTGTCCCCGTTGTCTTCATGCTGTCCAACTTTTTCTCTTTCTGCTTCCTCTCCAGCAACGCAGCCTTCAGAGTTTGGAGGCCAGCCTCCATGCCATGGAGTCCACCAGAGAGTCGCTGAAGGCCGAGCTGGGTACAGATCTGCTCTCTCAGCTCAGCCTGGAGGACCAGAGGCGTGTGGATGACCTCAACGATGAGATTCGTCAGTTGCAGCAGGTCGGTGGACATGCAGTCTGTGTCTGTACTTGCAGAATTCATAACAGTGTTTCTGCACTGTAAAATAACCGACATTGATCACTATATAGAAAAACGTTCCTGTGAAATAATTGCTGCTGGTTGAAGACCAAATATTCTGATTCAAGTGCTAAAACCTTTTTGGAAATATACGGTTGAATCTGAAATAGTGGCAGCATCATCCACACAGGAAGTTCAGAGAGTATGCCGGTTACCTGCATTTGTTTCTGTGTCCCTTCACTTTCTGCCTCCTCCTAGTGTAATCAAATGATCTGACTGAGGTGAGAGAAGCAGGCAGCAGCTGTGTGTGGGATGCTGTATCAATCCTGTGATGCAGCATTGTCCCGTCTTTCTCTTTCACGGCCAGCTGCTCTCAGCTCTCCCCTCGATGAACTCTCAGCCATTCTTGCTATCGTTGCGCAACAACTCCACCCCCACAACATGAAGCCTTTCATGTATGGTTCTGCTATGTTGGCAGTTGTCAGATTATATTACTCCTGGTTTGTTTTTGTGGGTTTTAGTTAATATGCATTTGCTGGGACATGAGTGGGCAAAGACTTTGCAGTGATAAGTGCTCCTTTTCAAAATGTTGGATAACTGTGGCTGAAGCAGATTTATGTATACACAATTCTTAGAAGGTTTTATTATGTGTAGACTGAAAAATTTATATTGCTTCCACCTTAGGATTTTCAGGATGATGTTAAAGGCAGAAACTGTGCAACATTGGCGTTTAGATAAATGGCTATCACTCCTCACACATCCATCACTCTGACAGCATCGTTTCGTGAAGCAGATTTCTTATACATGTTACACCAAGCAAGAAAAACTCTTTCAGATATCAAATTACCGGTTTCTAGTAATTTGATATTTAAATAAATTACTGGTGTCTTGGTTTTCGACACATGGTGAAGACGTGAGTAAATTTTGTCTCTCGATCCCTCTGTCCACTCACAGGACAACAGACAGTTGCTGAATGAGAGAATCAAGCTCGAGGGCATAATGACCAGAGTGGAAACGTATCTCAATGAGAACTTAAGGAAACGCCTTGACCAAGTGGAGCAGGTACGCTTTGCGTGCAGAATGTTTTTGTCACATGATCTGTGTATGTATGCATGTTTATTTTCAGTTTATTTCTCTATTTATAAACTTATAATCGCAACGCCGGAGTCTTTGTTTTCAGCAGTTAGAGAGCTTTCCATTAATTAATATGTGTTCTGTTATAAATGAAGTCTTAACAACAGCTGACTTGGTTATAAGTAATGCTTTCACTTGTACAAATAGGCAGAGGGGTGTTAAACGTCTCTAATTTTTATTTATTTATTTTGATGTTCCCTCTTTATATATATATATATATATATATGTTATTTTTTTTTTTATTCCACAGGAGCTAAACGAGCTCCGTGAGACCGAGGGAGGCACAGTGCTCACAGCCACAACCTCTGAGCTGGATGGCATCAACAAACGTGTTAAAGAGACTTTGGCTCGGTCAGAAGGTGTGTGGTTTTTAACTTACTGATATGCTTGTCAGTACGACTATCCGTATGTTGGTGCAAGACAGGCTCGCTAGTTGTTTTAATATCAGTAAAAACAATCTGGTTGTGAGGACAGCCTACACCTACTTTAAAGTAGTCTTAACAAAGACTACTTTTTACTGTAGACATGTGAACTTCGAGGGGGTCCTGTTGGTTTATTTTTATCGGTGGCTCCTCTGTTGTAGTTGTTTGCTTTCACAGTTGTACAGGAGGTAAAGTTACTGTACTCTGGACAGCTACACAATTTGTGATTTTTATTCTGTTAATCACATATAGTTATTTTAATAAAGTTATCAGTATTTAAAGGACATTGCTCTTGTGGTCATTATAAATCAAGAAAAATAAAGAAATTTGGAAAAAGTTAATTTCTTGGCAAGTAAAAAACAAAACAAAACAAGGCTTTTCAAGCTGAATGTTGCTGTTTTTGTGCATGTGTGCTCCAAAATACTTTTTCGGTTTAGTCACAAATGTAAGTGCAATGCTTGCAGTGCTGAGCCCTGAATATTATTTATTATTTTTACATTGACGTTTAAGTCTTTTTTTTCATGTATAGCTTGACTATGGCTAAATATGTGTATGAACTCTGAAAGTGGTACTCATCACTGCATATTGTTGGGTAAAATGCAAGCAACTAAAAAAAAACACAGCTTATCATTTTAATCTTGTATCTCCTGAGATTTTTTAATTTATTATCTGTCTGGCCCAATTTGTTGTCATCAGCTGAGTGTAAATTGAGAAACTGTAGGATGCCTTTATTGCGCCGGTACTGCCAGCAGATGGTGAAAATGGCTGTGATATGTTTGACTCACAATTTGATAATATGCTCTTGCACAAACAGCCTGGTCGCACATTTTTAAAAATGTTCTATAAATGTGGTGCACTGACTCAGAGGTGATAAAATGCAGTTGTCAAAAAGCACTCTCTCCTGAATAGACTTAATTTGCATGGATTCATATTTCATCATTGGCACCGACTAATTAAAGACATACTCACGGCATGATAGTTTTCTTGAGTAGGCACTGTATTCAGTCATCTTCTCTTGGCTATTGTCAGTTTTACCATTTTTTGATCAAGCAAACAATCTTAATTCATTCTGTAAGGACAAATGCTGTAATACCTGCTGCTGAACGAAGAGGACGTAAAGTCTTAGAGGCAAGTGTTGCGCTGCAGCAGCCATCCTGAAACTAAGGACGTACCAGAGGAGTTAACAAAATTATTAAAAATTACTGCCCTCGCTAGCTGCCGTTTGTAACACTAGTCAGTATTTAACTAACTACACAATTAGCTCGAAGATGTTTTGCACCACCTTTATCTCTTTTGTCTGTGACGAGTTGTAAATAAGCAAGGTGGACAGACAGCAAAGCAGTCGGCAAATCTGCAAACCAGTTTGTGACCAGCACAACCTTTGTGACCTTTCCCCAGGATAAGGTTGCAAAAAGCTTCCCCACACCATGTTTGCTGTCTTTCCAGCTGATTTTAAGAAGACAAAATCTTTTTAAAAAGACAAAAATCTAACTGCCACTTCCTTAAATGCCTTCCCCAGATCTGGATTCTCTGATCGACAAGACCGAGGCAGAGATCAAAGAGCACATAAAGAGTATGGAGCGATGGAAGAACATAGAGAAGGAGCAGAATGACGCCATCAACCATGACACAAAGGAGCTGGAGAAAATGACCAACAGACAGGGCATGCTGCTGAAGAAGAAAGAGGAGTGCATGAAAAAAATCAGAGAGCTTGGTTCTCTGCCTCAGGAGGCCTTCGAGAAATACCAGACCCTCACGCTCAAACAGGTACAAGCCCCCTCCGAACGCACACCCCAGACACACAAGCGAGCACGATGTCACATGCTTGCCTTTGCTTTGAAATTTTCCCTTCTTTCTTTCTTAGCCAACAGTTCAAACTGACTGTCTATTGTGGAAAGTTTCAACTGTAAATTTTAAACACAGAATAAAACAGCCCGTTAAAAACAAGATGCGCATGAAGGAAAAACTGTTGGAATATGATTAGAAACATAAATACGGCATCTCCCATGTGAGAGTTGAAATGCAGACAGACAGTGTGACACGGTGTTAATGATATTAATGCTGTCAGCAGATGAGGTTGTGATGGGACCTGGAAGTGATAATGGAGAGATTATAATAATTCACCTGCCCTGTAAAGAACAGATGGAGTGGTGTAAGAGTACGGTGTTTAAAAAGTGTTGCTGTGCATGTGTTTAAATTTTTTAATGTATTTAAATGCCCCCCCCCCCATACATAATGTGGAGGAGTCATACAATCTAATAACCACAGATAGAAAAAAAATCTTCTGTTGCACTCAGTCCTGCTTCTCGGGGCAGTGAGCCTTTTACTGTGACCAATCAGGAAGACATCTGCAGGGTGGGACGGATTGTCCATGATGATGAAGTGTTTCTTCAGCATCCTGCTCCCAGACACATACACCAGTCTGTGTTTTACTCACTGAACTGAACCAGCCTTCCTAATCAGCTTGCTCAGTCTGTTGGCATCAGCTGCCTTCGCCCTGCCACCCCAGCGCACTGCCACATTAGAAACAAAAACACGCACACAAACATACACTTGCTGCCATAGAAAAATAGACTACACACAGCATGACGCTCAAGGGTCTGAACCTCCTCGGAAGATATAGGCAGCACTTGGCCTTCTTCAAGACAGCTTCTTGGACCAGTTAAAATTTCTGTTTATATGTGCTCATAGATATCTGTGATCATGATTTGTACCTGAAGTATGAATTATATAGGCTGAAGAGTGCAGGTGATAAAAGAATCCCCTGTCATGTTTCTGTGCTGCTCACTCAGCTGTCCATTCAGCAGCTCTTCTGCTCGACCTACCCTTCAGGTAGTTGCTAGTCCAGGTTATGAGGGGATCATCTGCCTGCATGTTCATACGGTCATTCCCCACTACTGATTGTCTAATGGTATTAAAGGCACGAGAGAGGAATATGCTCAATGCAGCAGGTAGATGATGGCGTCCTCCACACATTTAGTGTGAATTTATATTACAGTAGATACTGTCTTTATCTGTCTCTTAATTATTGTTGTTTTTAGACCACTTGGGGTCATTTGAGCAAATTTTGAGGGTAACACATTATTACTTCATGGAGCTGAGGTGGTGAGTGTGTCTCTGTCATTTGACTTGTTGGCTAGAACGGGGTTAAAGAGATCAGTGATAGTAAATTAGTGAGCTGAAAGACTGCAGTATCCTGTAGAGAAATTCAGTCTTACATAAGCAGCTTTCTTTGACACTTTTGCCATTACAACAGCAGCACAAACGATAATGAAGTGTGTTGAGGTCAGGCTTTATGCGCTTCTTTTTTTTTTTTTAATCCGTTCAGAAATATCTGCGCATTCACACGCAGCTAGAGCCAGGTCTCTTTAGGAATAAAGCCCGAGGCCATCACATCCCACCCACTCACCAGTGACTCAGACACTCGGGGCAAAGACTGTGTGTTGAGTGGACTTGGCTGCATTTTTCATAAATGTCTGAGCGTGTACACTGTGTGTGTGTGTGTGTGTCTGTGGTGCTTTGTGTCAGTCCCCCTCCTCGACGACGCCAAAAATAGATTCAAACTTGCTCATAAACACTCCATATAGTTAAGCTTTCTCCACAGGATACTGCTCGGGGGCATGTTGGTGCCATTGATTGCAGAAGTAGCTGAGAGGGCCATGTAATAATGGCACTTGCTCATGTTCCCTTGGTCATTACTGATTCAAATAGATGAACTTAGAGATTGGCGAGAGAGCGAGCCTCTTCTGGGCCAGACTGAGCTAGTTCTTAATTGATCAGGTTGTGTCATCTTTTGGATATGAACAGGATGTGACAAAACACATGAATGTATGCTGGTCAGCTAGTTAAAGATGTGCCACTGGAGCTAAAACTGGCAGAATGCAACTCATTTTCTATCATTACGAAGCCTGTCCTTGAGTGGGAAAATAATCTGAAAATATGAAAGCACTGAGCAACATTTCCTGGCTGTGTAGTTGTAACAATAAAACAAAAATGCCGAATTAGAGACTTCGGGTTTTAAAAACTTTAAAATTGAAATAAGCATGCGGTTTCCTACACTGATGGCTCTCTGTGTGCGTGCCTTAAATAAATGAGTATTTCTTTTCTAAAACATAAAATCATGCACAACAGATTTTAAAAATGTGAGTCTGTCTACCAATAAAAATTGGGGGGGGGATGACAAGCAATGTACAGTATAACTCTAAAAGCAAGCATATTTTGAGGCGATAATTTCAAAAGACACTGACTGACAGCGCGTCTGATCTCGCCTGGAACTACTGACGTGTTCCTCCTTTTTTTCCACCCCTCCAACAGTTGTTCAGAAAACTGGAGCAATGCAACACAGAGCTGAAGAAGTACAGTCACGTCAACAAAAAGGCCCTGGACCAGTTTGTCAACTTCTCTGAGCAGAAGGAAAAGCTAATCAAGCGTCAGGATGAGCTGGACCGTGGCTATAAATCCATTATGGAGCTCATGAATGTCCTGGAGCTGCGCAAGTATGAGGCCATCCAGCTCACCTTCAAACAGGTACGGTCCAGTGTAGCGACTCCACTTTAGCTGAGGTGAAACCCAGAACATGGCAAGAGTTTTATCCCTGAAGAAGTTCAGTACTTATTTAAATACTTCATGTCTCTTCTTGCCATCTTTTCCCACTCAGGTGTCAAAGAACTTCAGTGAGGTCTTCCAGAAACTGGTGCCAGGTGGCAAAGCTACGCTGGTGATGAAGAAGGGTGACACTGAAGGCAGCCAGTCTCAGGATGAAGGAGAGGGGGGAGCAGACAGCGAGAGGGGCTCCGGCTCACAGAGCAGCGTTCCCTCAGTGGACCAGTTCACTGGAGTCGGCATCAGGGTAGGAGGTCCTTCACTTGTTTTATCTGCTGTTAGATTGGCTTTTAAAAAAATAAATGGAAGACAATCAAATGCAAAGAAGGTACCGTAAGTGGGCAAAAACCTTCTGTTCTTGAATTTTTCCACATTTCTATAAAATTTAGACATTTAAACATTGTCTCCGAGGTAGAATCGTGCTTTTTAAATACCCTTAGTGTATGAGTTTCCTTGAGTCTTTGTTTGGAAACATCTGAATGTGTATTTCTGGACTGTTATGATTTCTGGTCCTCCCACACAGAGAAGAACCAAGGTGAGAGTGGTCGTGCAATGAGTAATGCGCAACCCTCTTAGGGCTAAATTTATCTTTATCATTATCAAAGCTGTTGTAACAGTGCAGAGGATTCATATAACTTCATAAAACCGAGACTATAATAATGAGCTACTTTCTCTGTTTTTGTTTCAAGTGAAATTTGACTGTGCAGTTTGATGCACGTCTTGTGTAGGTGTCCTTTACAGGGAAGCAGGGTGAGATGAGAGAGATGCAGCAACTCTCTGGAGGTCAGAAGTCTCTGGTGGCTCTGGCTCTGATATTTGCCATCCAGAAGTGTGACCCGGCTCCTTTCTACCTGTTTGACGAGATCGACCAGGCCCTGGATGCACAGCACAGAAAAGCTGTCTCAGGTAAAGATGAACTGTCTGTGCGCACAGTGGAAATTAAAGGAATTAAATATATAGGTTCAGTAGGCCTGATTAATGGAAACTTTAACACCAGTGTAAGCTATCTAATATGACAGCATATTGGCATATTACCGCTATTTCTCTAGGCTCTCTTTCACCTGCTCCCTACTCTCACTACAGATGATCTGTTGTGGGAAGCAAGATTGAATACATGTGTATTAATGGAGTGGATGGAGACGAGTGACGGAAGGATAACAGTAAGAGTGAAAGGGAAGGTTTACAAGATGGTAGTGAGAGCTGCTACGATGTATGGTTCGGAGATGGTGACGCTGACAAAAAGACAGCAGGCAAAGCTGAAGATGCTAAAATTTTCATTGGGCAACGACCAGGATGGACAGGATTAGAAATTAGTACATCAGAGGGACCGCTCAGGTCGAGCAGCTTGGAGACAAATTTAGGGAGACAAGGCCGAGGTGGTCCGGACATATGCAGAGGAAGGAGAGGGGATGCGTTGGACGAAGGGTGTTGAATATGGAGCTGCCGGCCACGAGGGAAAGCAGAAGACTACGGAGAAGGTTCATGGATGCACTGAAGGAGGACATGCAGGAAGGACATGAAATAGAATACTGTGGATAGGGTGAGATGGAGGCAGGTGATCCGCTGTGGCGACCCCTAAAGGGAGCAGCTGAAAGAAGATGGCAGCATAAAAAGCTCCTTTCAGCTCTACTGACAATAAATAAAATTCTCTTCGCACACTTTACGAAGCAGGACTCTGACACTGGCAGAGACCGATTGTCTGACTCGGATGTTTTTAATGCAGGCGTGAAATCAAAAAGCACGTTACCTTAAAATAGCAGTCGTCAGAGTATTGCAAACAGTATGTAAAGAGCCACTGCTCATTTCTTTGAATTCATTATCTACATTTTTTTTTTTCCTCTTGAAATCATCGGGTCACGTTTTGCTTCTTTTTGCAGATATGATTGTTGAGCTGGCAGGCCACGCCCAGTTCATCACCACCACCTTCAGGCCCGAGCTGCTCGAGTCTGCCGACAAATTCTACGGTGTCAAGTTCAGAAACAAGGTGAGGTTTTCCTTTCGAGTCTCTCCGTGTTTCTGCTGAGGGTCAGGACTTGTCCAAGTATGCTTTAATCTTCCCTCTACGGTGCCATGAGGTCCCAAAATACGAATTCGCTCGGTTTATTCAATACCATGTGGTAATTTATTTTTTAAAACATTAATAAGGAAACTAAGCCTTAAGAGAGGCTGCTCATTCATTCTCACACAGGCTACCAAAGTTAGTGTGTGTGTGTGTGTGGGGGGGGGGGGTCAGTTTTCTTCACTTTAACTTTTGGATTTAAGGGAGAAAATGTGACCGTGTTGTAAACGTAATTTGGCTTTCTGTACAAATCCATTTTTATTAAATCAGTAGCACTCGAAGTTAGTTAGTCTTTGTTCTTCCTTAGAGGAAATAGTAATTTCTCTTCATCTGTCAGCGTTTCTCTAAAGAAGTGATTACAGCTCAGTCAGAACGTCATTGATTAGTCATTAGCTGTCTTTGTGTTTTTAGGTGAGTCACATCGATGTGATCACAGCGGAGCAGGCCAAAGACTTTGTGGAGGACGACACCACCCATGGTTGAGAGTCTTCTGCTCTTCATCATCTTCGTGGTCCCTTCCTCCTCCTCTTCCTCCTCCACCTCTGCAGTGCACTGCGAACCTCCGAGGCCTCCACAGCAGGCCCAGACACAGAAAATTCCAACTCACTCCGGAGACCTTTTTGTAGCCCTGTTAAACGTAAACAACACAGCAGGTCTATGCTTCTTGGCACGTTTTGAAGATTAGATGTGTTATTTAAATAAGTTCAGAAGCTGGCCATTGATCATAATTAGAATTTAATCATCAAACGCTGATAAGAAAACTCTGGAGGTAAAAGTGCGCTTGTTGATGTGAAGCAGCCTCACTGCATCTGACAGCTCAGTGTAGCTACTTTACACTGAAAAAGAAAAGAAAAATATATATATAAAACAGTTCCTGAAGGAAGCACTTCATTTTTGTGTTACTGCAATGTTTTATTTTAGCTGACTTTTGGTAATCTGTCATCTGATGTTGATGTAATCCTTCAGGATCTACGAGAAAGCAAATCCTCGAGTCCTCTAGTGTACAGTCGAGTGTTTTGATATGACTTGGATGAATCTTTGGGGGCCTTAGGCTGATCTGGGTGTGCGATTCTGTTCTGACGTTTGGGGGGGATCGTCACCGGAGTTCATTCTTACTCTCTGGTGTCTGTAATGTATACTCTTTGTGCTCATGAAACATTACTTAAATGAGTTTGTCACAAAAGCCACTTGGCTTGAAGCTTTCAAAGGCCGTGGTTCGGTTCCCTCTTTATGCTCGTGTTGTCTGATTTCTGTTTTTAGTTCCTTTCAGCATATCAAGTTTAACTCCAAGACAGCAGATACCCATTTGGAAATCAGCGCGTCCTCCTGCTGGATGACTGTGTCCACTCGGGTTCAGTAGTTGGTCAGTTGCTGTTTTATAGGAAGCCCAAGTTGTCATTAATCTTTGATTTCCTTCCTGGAGTCTTTGTTTGGGATTGAACTCTTCATATGTTGTACCTTGTTTCAGATCTTTCTTTTTTTTTGTAACGTTTGTGTTCCTTTTTATGTGATAATAAAACAAAAGAATAATAAAAGATCTTAAAAAAACAAAACTTAAACTGTCCCGCTGCGTTTCAGTTCATGAGACTGCCACCATAAGGTGGTGCTGTACCGCTGTTGCCCTGCACGCTCACCTGACGGAGCAGTATTTGTACGGCAGAGTGGTCCACTGATGGCAAGGAGTTGGGATATGATTAGGTTTGTTTTTGCATTTAGTTTATTTACACAGTAACTGTTGAGCAGCAAAGCTAATCGAATTAAACGTTTACAAATAACTTAAAGTGCTTTTAATTAAACCACCTGTCATCAAAACAAGGAAACACAAATATTTTGGAAGTCTTTCAAAACTTGTTTACAAATGATGTTGTTGTTTATCAGGCAAATAAATTGCGTTGATGTTTTTGTACCCAGAGTCGAGCTGGCATACCGGACTTCTCTGAGAAGACGTTAAACAAGCGTCGCGTTCAACCGCTAAAACAAACGTCTCTGTTCGGAAATGCATGTAAGTAACTGCACTTTGGCATTTTAGTCCAGCTGCTTCACTATTTTTTCATATGTCTTTTTAAAACTGCAAATCTGAAAACTCATGGATATTAATTATATTTTAACATTAGAAATGTTTTTGATTGCACATATGGGTGGACATACCATTACAGAAACATCACAGAATAATTTTGGTAATTAAAGTGCTGCTGATTTAGGGCAGCCGTGGCATAAAGCTTACACTGGGTGGTGGTCTAATAAAGAGCGCTGTGAGTGGGCTACATAAGCAAAAAGGTCTTTTAAAACCGCTTTGAGAACATAAATTCATAGAAACAATACATCTGCATTTACAAAAAGAGGAAGGTAAAAGCGTCGGTATACTCTCATGCCCGACTGCATTCTGCCACGTCACTTGTCTGTGTGTAATCCCTTCATTTCAACACCAAATTAATCTAACTTGAGAGGGAAACCTAATCCACGGCCACTTTAGATTCAGACACAGGGCACAGTAGACATGCGGTCAGCAACAAGGTCAGCGTCTGGCACGCACTGCGCGGCCCTTTAACGTGCGTTGTATTTTGTTTTTGGTATCAATGATCCTGAATTACTTTGTGTCAGGGGAGCTCCCGCATGTCACGCATGCGTGGCTGCCATTCTAGTGTAACATCACCTTGCACTGGCAGCGCATTTGAAAGGTTGCGACCTCTTGAGATTGAGTCTTAGATCGCTGTTGTGATACCGCAGACCTCCAGAGCATCTCGGTCCGCAGCGTTCGCCAGCACTAGCACGGTGTCTTACGTCAGAGTGTTTTCCCCCTTTGAAAGCAGAGCACCAGGAGCTTTGTCGTCCACGTAATGACTCCAGTTCTGTTGTTAGTCGTGAGCTAAACCAGAAATATATTTCTGGCCTGAAGCTGGTGTGCGGGGGTGACCAAATAGGAGTCAATTTGATTTTCTTATTCTGCATCCACACGAGATTCTCTGTATTTAAGAGCCAGCGCCTCCAAAAGTTGTTCACAGTCTTTACATAAATAATTAGAAATAACCACTTATACCACCTCATCCCGACATTTATTCACTCTTAAATGTCCAGGGGGTGCAATAAAAAATACCACATGGCATCTTCATCTCCTTTTTTTCCACTGTGGCTGTCATACTCAGTGACTAAGAGCTTCAGCTGCCTTTATTTATTTACTATGTTTCTGAGTCTAAAGAGAGCATCAAGGGACAACATATAAAAGTATAAGACGGTATAGAAAGTCTCAGGTGTGCCTGAGACGAAAAACGAATCCAGACTGGATTCTTTGAATTAATGAGAGCGAATGTATCCATTTTGTAATTGGTATATGTCAGTAAATCCTGGCCCTCTCTTATGTGTTGTCCTGCTGTTCCCCTATATGTGAATACACACTGTAAAGCTAACAAAATTTGGTCGTGACCGCACAGCTCATCCATGTGTTCCCCTGTGGATGCAGGTCTGTTTTCTCTGCCCGTCACATGTTAACAACTCTGCACGCTTTCTGTTACCAAGTCAGCTGATAGATACATCAAACCTGCCTACCTGCTCCACCATACTCTGTCCACCAATAGAAAAGCACGATCCGCTCTCCTCTCACACAGGTGTGAACGACGAAGTAAAGGCTCGTACCTCTCTCTTCTCACGGTCAACATTTAAACAGAACAGGAAAACGACCGTGTGCACGCGGTTTAGAAAAAGTAAAAGCTCACAGGCTTTATTTGCAGAGGTTTTAATAAATAAGCCAGCATGAACAGACGGACGCCTGCATCAGGCGGAGTCGGTTTTATTACTTCATCCGGTAACTGTTAAGCTGCTTAAGATGTCTGTATAAGTCCCAACATGTTAAAGTGCACTTTTATTCGGGAATTTTGTGCAGCGAATTTGCAGTACCAGTCATAGGTTTGTATGTCTCCAGAATCATGTGAACGTCCACAGTGTGGCTGGTGAGGTTTGATTCTTAATCACTGCGTAACAGAGCAACACCACCTCTCTGCTTGCTTCCACGCCCGGCATCCCAACTTCTCTTCATAGTCACACAGCAAACACCACATCGGTTCAAATCATCATTCAGCCCTCTGCCCCCCCGGTATCAAAATATGAGGTACAGTAATGGACAGATAATACCAAACCCCATAATCGAGCTCATTATCATAAATAAAAAGGCATGAAGTGGTCAAATTAATTTGTTGTGTAACAGGTGCTTATTAACTGCAGTAGAGAGGAGGAGGAGGAGGAGGAGGAGGAGGAGGAGGGAGCCCTGTGAAAAGGTTGGCTCTGTCCTTGCACTTCATGGTGGTCCATCTGCCACACAGACCCAACAGTCTGACTGGTTATTCCTCACGGCCGCTCCAAAGTCATCCGTCTGTTTTAAGTGCCTGTCAGCTGATCGGTCAGTCTGTCATCTGTCTATTTGTCTCACTGTTTTTCCCATCACGGACATGTGATTCTGCTCTGTGTTAAAGTTCCTGCATAAACATGTAACTGATCCGAACCCTGACCTGAAGCCCCAGGATGTTGTGGTGAGAGATGAATTGCAGAAACATTTTTTGCTCTCGGGGTGAAAAGAAAACTCAGATCTCAGTAAGCACAGTCAGCTGGATATCCAGCTATGGAAATTTAAAAAAAAAATCTGGATTTTCTCTGGTTGTGTGTGTGTGTGTTTAGTAAGTGAACTCACAAAATCCTTAAATTATGGAAGCCCCGGAGGAACATTTGTAATACAGTGAAGCAGTGAATGGATATTTTGAGACCTTGGGGAGAAGTTGAGTAAATCCAAGCCAAAATCCTGCTAATATAGCTACCAGTTACAACATTTCATTTGGCACGCTGAGTTAATTAAATATCTCTGAGTAAGTTTATAGCTTATAAACATCTTATTACTGTAAAGCTTAAAGTGCGTTCAGCTCTGTCACTGCAGAGCGTGGGGGCTGATTTCAAAGAACAATTTCACTCTGTACAGATGGCATATTTGGAGCAACTGGAATGATAATGTAGCAATATAAGAACATTTTTTTTCATTTTTATTTTAATATCTTTATTTTATTAATCAGGTGGATTCCTTCAGATGCAGCCATAGCTGTAGCATACCTCGAAAACTCTCCAGATCAATTAGTGCCAGATGGTTGTATTTATACTCCGGATAACCTTACACACAGGTGAGCATAATGGCCAGAATTATAATTAGACCGGCACTTGTTGGCAGTTACCGTGCAGGGTTAGCGGCGAGGTCCTTTATGTGGACGGAGTATCCTGGGATCGGCCCCTGACGTTGACTGAAGCGAATAAACAGAACACACTTGGCAAAAAATGTGAAATCTTAAACCTGAGTTAAAATATCTCTCACTCAGCAACAAAAAAAAGATGCTTTTGTTAATGACACAGCAGCTTTTGATTTATTTTTTTTTGTTTAAAGTGATCAGTCACTTAAGGGAAGGGATGTTGAGCCGGCGGAAGGATTTAAATAGTGCTTGCTGACAATCTAAGTTCAGGGGCGTATCCAGGCCCAGGGGTGCCAAACACATTTTCTCATTTGGTTTGCACACAGAAAATAATCACATAAAAATAATTAGTATAATTATAAGTGCAAGTACATTTTGAGAACTTTCACAATTTAATCAGCTCTATGAATTAAAAAAAAATGATGAAACGTCGACGTCGGCGCTTCTCATTATATCTAATTATTATATCTAGTGCTATAATAAGGAGCAGCATGGCTCCTGGGTTCATACACCTTACGCCACACCAGGCGCTCAGTCTTTTTACTATTTTTAATCAATTAATTTAGTTATATAGCAGGTACAATTAGCACCTAATATTCACATTGCCGCATTTAAATAAAATGTGCACAGGACTTGTATCTACAGCTGATCTGCAGACCTTGCTCTTTGCTAGGCTTTTAACACACCATGTCCACACAAACGACAAAACAACACCGAGTAATGGAGACAAGGGCGACTGACGTCTTACAGCAACAATTAAGAATAGCAAAAAGACCCTTTTTGATGATCATTTCAAAGTCACCGATCATTCTGCCCGTTCAGTTAACTCTCCAGCCTGTTGTGTCTTTCTTTCAACACAGTGCATCCTGATGCAAAGTAAGGTAAAAGGTTCAGAAATCATGATCTCCTTTTTGCCCGTTTCTGGCATACGAGTTCGGGAGCGTTTGACATTCCTGCACGCTCCAGTTCGCCGGAGGCATTTGCTGCTTGAACTGGATCACCCTGCCATTGTGGAGCAGTCTGTCCAGCTGATAACAGAAGCCCGCAGTGGATCACAATCATATCGATTCTGTAGAATGTAACCAGGTTTATGGCATATTTATTATTTATAAGGAACTCTTGATATTTCAGTAAGCTATTTGTTGCCTAGCCACACTATAATGAAAATATTTTACACTTGCTTCAGCCTTTACTAACATGGTTTTATTATTTCCCTACAGTGACACAGAGGTAAATGTTGGACCAGACTGATTTTATAATGCTATTTCTACTTGAGTAATATCTAAGAGCGCATGCACATACACATTCAAAATACTGCTCTTGTGCCCTTATCATGCAGGAACTTCAGCTCAAAGAGTCAGAATGCCAACTTTACAGTAAGTGTGACGTTGCAGATGCTCAGTTTGATTTGTCTTTACCGGTGGAATTACAGGAAGCTGCACCGTTTAATGTTGCGAAGGCTCGCCACTCACTGTCAGCCAGTTTAGGAGCTCCTCGGGTCTATAAAGTGTTCACAGGCCCTCTCTGAATCGCAGCTGTTTAAAGCTCCTCTTAAGCCGTTTACACGGGATCTCGTGCAGCTCGCGCCGCTGCTGTTGGCGTCACTCGGGCCTGTAAGACGCAGAGGTGTTTATAAACTTGCTCCTGCTTTTGGCCATTTAAAAGACACCTTTCTGTGCCCCATGCAGCCAGTGACATTGGAAGATGGTGACTGCGCTCTGGGTGTCGCTGTGTAATTTTAGTTCATCAATAAAATAATGCAACTGCTGTCCTGCCACGAACAAAGGAATTTACGAGCCGTCGTCAGTGATCGTTCCTTCTCTAAGCTTGTTTTATGAGGTCATGTGTTCTTTGGGTCCTTGGCCAAATGCTGATGACTGGTTATAACTTCTAGCCACTAGGGCACCATCATGAAGAGCTCTTTGACGAAAATGTGTAAATGCAGGGTTGTGCCTGTGTCTTCTTAACTGTCTGTGTGTGTGTGTTTGTGTGATGGATCTGTAAGCCAAGCAGCTTTGGCACTTACGAAAAACCTCCTATTTTATCTATATGACCTTTACTTAGGCAGCAAGAAGCAGCAACTGTTGACGTGAGGATTACTGGGGGAAAAAAACCATTTCTGGGAGAAATTGTTAATCCACAGACTCCCATATAATTACAAATAATTTTAAAATATATCTTAAACAGCTTCAGCCCAAACTATGATTACCATGTATGTTTGTGTTTGCTATTAGTGCTAGCTGACGGCATGCAGAGGCAAAGAGGTCTGCTGAAATAGATACCTTCTTCTCATGCAATGGCCACAACCACATTTGACCTTCAGTGTGTGTGTGTGTGTGTGTGTGTGCGCGCCACATGTGTTGTGAGTGAGCTTGTGAGCTCTTACTTGTTGCGTACCCGCTCGCTTCTGCGTGCAGAGGTCTCGCTGTAATGAGGCCAAAGGTAGAGTATTAGAATGGATTTAATTAAGAGACCAAGTCTACTTAATGACTTCACACTTGTCAGCTTAAATCCTGTGCAAAATGAGCATTCCCGTCTTCCTGGGAATGCTCGGCTCCACGGAGGCATTCTCAGCTGCACCAGGAGAATCTTCTGAAAACTGATCGCTCGGAAAGGGAGCCGCTTCTTACTTAGCGCGGCATTACTCGAGCATTTCACGAATGTTATGGACTGATAGGGGTTGTGTTTGTTTCGTTAAATTATTGTGTCAGAAAAGTTAACGGTGATACTGATATGGAGAAGTTGTGGTGCCATCAAACTTTTCATCCAGTGAGATCTGTACACAGGGCGAACCATATCCCTATTTCATATATCCCTGTAAAACTAGACACTCTTAATTTTCCCACAACGACTGCATGCTCTGATTTCAAACCCACACACAGAAGTGCGGACACACACGCTGCAAGATTAACCACACACGTAGTACTACTACTGCACTGTACACAAGAGTTCTAGCCTCATATCTTAAACGCTGTCAGAAGTTGTAGTGTTTCCTGTTACATATCAACAACAGTCTGCCACGCAGATATCTGCAAGATTTCTGGCGACACAAGTGTCGTGCAAAAGTCTCGAGCCACCACTCATTTCTTTAAATTTTGTAGTTTGTTTGCAGGGATTTATCGAAGCGCGCAAACACACATCAAAATACAGCCCATAAGGCAGAAGCAGAGTTTGCACAATTCTCACAAGCTCGAAAGTGAACTGTTGGTATTTTATTTTTCAGCACAGCCCGAGCTCTTGGACAGGCCTTCTTGTAATTTCTTTAAACAGTCTTCAGGAACAGTTCTCCGGGCTTCTTGTAGGACAGCCAAAGCTCTTCTTCGGGTGTTGGCTGCCTTTTGTCTTGCTATTCATCTTCTATCGAGGCGTGCTTTTACTGCACTGGCATTGTCATGCAGAAAAATGTCACGATGCTTTCCAGATGGTATCAGACTCTGACAGTATTTCTCTGCGCTCATAATTCCATCAATTTTGCCATGACCCCCCCCCGGCTGAAATGCGGCCCCAAACCGTGACAGAGTCCGTCGTGTTTCACTTGGATTCGAACCAGACATTTCAGATTTGGATCCGTCGATCCATAAGACGTGCCACTGACCTGTTGCAAAAAACAGCCAAACTTCCTCATTGGCAGTTTCTGTAGATTCAGCTAAAGAAATGGGAATAAACTGTATGTTTCTGTAACAGGCTGCTCGTAAAAATGTGCCTAAAAACACAATCTAAAATGGATAATTTGCTAAGTTGTCAGTTATGTGTAAACACAACACTGATTCATCCTTTGAGCTAGCTGCACTTTTTACGCCTGAATGATTCATAGGCCAATTTTAGGTTGCTTAATAAAAAAATAGTCAGGTTCGAGGACTGGACTGAAAGTGAGTGAAAAAGCAGCCAAAGTCCAAAGAAGAAGGTTGAAAGACCTTCAGAGAGCCTCGAGGACCATTGCTCAAAACCACTTTTAAAGGTTACGGGAAAGTCTGCCTCCCTGGAAGCAGAATATAAAGAAATGCCGGGTCGGCTCGAGACTTTCGCTCCTGTACATTTGATCACACACTTTCAGATTGCTCCTGTAATATAAGCTACGTTGCAATTATAAGTTTATTATCAGTTTGTGTAGAGAACTGTTCAAAATCAGAATTCCTTACAATTAAAATTCCCACGACGTGCAGAGTCGATGTTTTCAATGCTGAATGACGAAAGGAAAAGGATCGCATCAGTGTTACAGGTCAGTAAGTGAACACCTGAGAGGACTCACAACACTTTTACTCAGTGACGCGTGTGTTCAGATGCGACTCGGCTTCCTTCGAGCCCTCCGACCGGTCCATAAGGCTAAAAGATGTCTCAGGTGTTGCTGTCCATTCACCTTTTTTTTTTTTACCGTGTAAGTGCAGTGAAGTCGTGACCCCGGACAGCACTCTGTCGCTGATTAGCTCTTTGCGAGGCCTCTTGTTGTCACTCCTTATCAGCAGAAATGACCTTTCATCACTCGGCCCTCCGACCGCAGCTGGTCACGCTGAAGATGACGGATCGCTTGTCACTGTGGTCTCAGTCCGCGCCGCGGTGCGAACTTCAGCTGCTGCATCAGTGAATTGTGGGAAATGTGGTTTGATCTCACACGGCGAGACAGACTTTTGTTACGGACTCACTTATTAGATGGGCAGAAGTGTCTTTGTGTTCTTGATGCATCGCAGCCGGAGTAAATCAAAGAGAAGGGAACAAATTTTAAAAAATCATTAATCATTATTGATTATTATTTCATAAAATGCGTGTCAGTAACTTGAGCTGTTGCGTGTTTATTAAATACCGCAGAAACAGAAACAGTTCAAATGTCTTTCATTTCTCTAACTGAGTCATCCAGGCACGCACCATTATAGAAACCTCTTCATGCTACAGTGGTATCTGCTTTCTTGCAGGGCCAAAAATAAGTCCGGGGGGGGGGCGGGTTGTTATGTAGAGTTGTCACATGAATCTATACACACGCTTGCACACACACACACAATGCATAGCGATAGTTTCCTAGTGGTTGTCAGCGAGGAGGGTCAGGTATTAAAAAAACAAAAAAAACAGCCGTTCATTCATTATTTAAGCAGACAGTGCGAAGATGGAGAGAATGCGCCCCCTCTTGGATGATTGGGAAATGCCCCCACATTTACTGTGATCTATAATTTCAGTCCCTGCAAAATGCTGGCGGGGGAACAGCGTGTTGTTGTCTCCATTCAGCCAGTCGGTGATGTGGTTACCCCTTAAATATAGAACAGGATTAGATTTGCGAAAGGCTGTGAATGGGTGTGAGACAGAATGTAAAGTTAATTATTGTCTTGCCTTTTTTTTTTTTTTTATTCGACTGCTGGACTGTTTGTGCTCTCAAAATTATTTACCGTAAACAGCTGATCAGTCAGCTTCAGAGTAATGGCTTAGACACAAACTCCTGCTCTGTGTGTTTTCCCTCATAGAAGTAGCCTCGTCAAGCCCCAAGGATGATTCCAGATGGCTGATTTCACTGAGAATATGAGTTATTAGACTCTTTTCAGTGATTTGATATCTTTGGGTTTCACAGATTTGTTCAAAAATCTTCTGTTTTGTGATCAATCTGATAAAACAGCATTTATGTCTGGCTCCCTAAACAAACATAATGTCCAAGCTAAAGACGAGCTCAGACTCATTTCTTTAAAACAGTCATAATTTAACCTCCCGCCAAATTACAATTTCCTTTCCAATTTAAATACACGCTCAAAAATCCAGGCCCCGAGGTGCCCTCGCTCTGTACGATTCTTCTCTTAATAGTGATTTATTATCAAGCACAGCCGACCCTTTTGGCTGACAGATGTGAAACCCCAGACTGTCTGACCATTACAAAATGTTAATAATCTAACACCGTGTTCCAGGTCTGGAGACTGGATCTCTCCAGTGATTCAGCAGCTAAACTGATCTCGACACCTACTGAGTGACTGACGGCATTCCCAGAACCGCAGTGCATCCCTTCATCAGCCAGACTATGTGAGTGTGTGTGTGTGACTGCAGAGGTGATAATCAGCAGTGGCTGGAGAGACTTTCTTGTCCCTGTTGTTGTGCCGCGTGGAGCTGTCCTGGGCAGGGGCTCCCATTTAGTCCCCCCCCATCCCTTGAGCCCACCTCTTCTGTTATTCCCTCTTTAACTTCACTCAGTCATCCTCCTGTTTCTCTTTGAACAGGCGCTACTCTGATTCCTCCATCTCTGGCCACTGGAGAGAACACAGGAAGTGAAGGAAAGTCTGGGAAGTGTGTGTAGCGTAGTTTATAGGGAAAGAGAGACGGGCGAGGGTAAGGGGTCTTTGCTGCCTTTGCTGCTGTCGATCAGGAGTAGCTGAGCAGCAGAGACCCTGCTGAAGTGCTCAGCAGCCAGTCTCTCTTCCTGCCTGCTGGGATTTCTGTCATCTGGCCATTCAGTAAAAGAAGAGAAAAAAAACCCCCAAAAAACAAAACAAGGCAGGCTGGAGGAAGCTACTCTATCAGGATCTGCTGTCTTTGGTCTGTGGTGGTTACTTCTAGGGGGGCTGTTTGGAGAGGTTAAGGGGTGTTAAGGCTGTGGGCGGTGCTAGGGGGTTTGTTTTGCCATGCAGAACGCTTGGGATCGGACAAGTGGCGTTGACAGTGACAAACCAGGCCATACAAAAATGCTGGGAAAAGGACAAAGCAGCGGATACCCCCCTGAGACGGCGGGGACACCTTACAGAGGTAAGAGGAAAATCTGTAAACCTCAGAATCAGAAGGTATACAACACGTTCACGCGCCTCACGCTCACATGGCTGTAAGAAAAAAAAAGTCTGCCGTTGTCCTATTATTCTTAATGTTGGAACGTAAAATGAAATAAAAGGCAAACTGTACAGTCAGCATATTCATCTGAATATATTGATCACCGAGCTAACACGTTTCCCCCATGTATCTACTTTAAAACACCTCCAGGTTTTATGTTTAACATATTTATTTGGACAGGTTGGAAATAATCCCACTGTTGTGTGCATTGTGTACAGGACTGTGTGAGGATTGCATATATTTTTATTACGATTTAGAAAAAAAAAGTCACAGCGCTCTTTCTTGTTATGTAAGGATTTAAAATGTTTTATGGGCTGCTGCTCTTAAAGTTAATAAAGCAATAAATTATATTTTTTTGGCTTTTTTTAAAAAACAAAAGCAAAAACAAAGTATAACTATACAAAAATAGGCTATTTTTCTATATGTGCTGCATACATAAACCCCTCAAATTCAGTTGATAAACGTATCAATGAAACCGGGGGATTCAGATGTAATTTCTAAGCCAAACAGTTCCCGATGAAGTCGGTAAACTTCTGCGTCCTTCTGTGAAAAGACACAAAGGCCGTATATCGACTTTGTCAGCGTCACACTAGCTGCGCTCAAACTCTGCAATCCAACAGCAAACCTGTGCAAACGGTATTTAATTATTCCTGCAACAAACCTTGTTTGCGCTTTTGTATTTATTGATGATTTTTCTATGAATTGCTGCACAGTGTGGGAGGATAAAAAGGCTATTTATTTTTTTTATTAATTAGATTTGCTCTTGTTGACTTGGAGTAAAATAGTGTGCTAGTCCTTCAATGCATTTCCAGTCTGCTGTTTATTTAAGACCACGTCTCCATCAAGGATCTGCCACCCTGCCTGGTCAAAGTCATTTTAGCTGTTAAGCTCTTAAATGCCTACCAAGGTCTTTTTAATTACACTGTGACAGGCTGGGGGTCTCCTTATCTTATTACATTTTCTTTGCCGTCATTCTCAAATATTCAGCTAGGGCATGGATTTAATTCATTTAAGTATATATTTTAAAAAAAGCCTTTACATTAAGTATTAATCTCAATATTGTTAGATACGAGGAATTTGTTACAGGAAAACTTAACTGATTTATTTTTATATTTGTTTTTTTACACAGTCATCACAGGCCACAGTAAAATACAAGATTCTCACTTTTAAGTGCAGCTCTTGACTCGTCCAAACACGTTTTCGACTTATTTAAAATTACTTTTGAAATAATTTTCCACAGCATAATTTGGCGTGGTGGATTTTCCAGAACTCAGTGCATCTGTGTGCTCAGTTTGCTCTCTTGCTGCGACCGTTGGGCAGCGCGGGCCGCTGTGCAAACATCTGCAAAATAAAGAAGAAAGCTTTTGTACGCTTTGATGAAATGACTAGATTTCAGGACAGTTTTGCTTGTGTGTTTGCGGTGGCTCAGCGATGAGTAGGCGGTGATGGATTGTCCTGTAACAGATCAGTTAAGCATGCTTGGCATGCTTTGTCACAGCATCTGTGCATTAGCGTTCATACCTTCCCTTATTTTGCCATTTCACTTTCCTTATCTTATGACTCTTTCCCACCTGCCACAGCTCTATATCACTGTGACAGCGTGTCACGGAGGGGAAAGTTAAATGTCTGAGCAAACTTTACCTTGTACCGCAGACCCTGCAGCGCTGCAATCGGGACACTGACATGCGAAAATGCCACAGGAAAGGTAAATGCCAGTGTGCTTCCGTCTTTGTGTTTTGTGTTCACGCTTTAGGTGCTTTTGGTGTTGATTTATTTATTAATTTTTTTCTTGAGCTGCAAGGCCATGTTTCAGGACAGATCCTGAAGGCTGTAAATGTTGTATCGCAGTGAGTAAGGCAATGCAAGTGCAAGAGAGAAGACAAGTCAAACTGAAGGACCATTTTGCCATGTGCGGCGAGCCTTACAGGAAAGAATATAGTCTGATTGTGCTGCTACAGCTGTCAAAAGCAAAATATTAAAAATAACTAAGCTGGGATTCAGGAAAACAGTAGCATCCTCTCAATAACCCCTGGGTGCCTCTGCAGGTTTTATAAATTTGAAAATGAGGCCATTTCACAGCCATTTACTCATTTGAAGGAGGCAGATGGACTGCCCACCTCTGATAACATGCTGTTAATATTCTTTCTTTTCTTTTTTTTGCTCTTTAAATTTCATAGCATAGATTTCAAGTCATTAAATAAAGTTGTTTCTAAATTTGGTAGAAATGTGGTAGCTGAAACACATCAAAAGTACAAAAATTATGATTCACGTCATTTAGTTTACACCCCGAGTGCGTCGTGTTTAAAAGTGCTCTTTACACCGACTCGTCAACTCCAAGTTCCAATCGTATCCCCCGCAAGGTCATTAACAGGAGCTGATTTAGACTTTCCCACACTTTAAATGGCTCTGCCCAAATGGCCATCTGGACAGAGATGTGCAGAGTGATTGTGAGGTTGTTTTTACAGCTCTGTGATTGTGTGGGATCTCTCTGAAACCCAGGGCATTTGTTGGTGCAAGGCTGAGCCAATATAAAAAGCAGAGCAGCTAGTTTTTTGACAAAAAGGAACACCAGTGCCTCCCACAAAATGTTTTGATTTAATAATTTTTGATGTTAACACACGATCATCACTGTCCCAGTGACTAGAGCTTATCTCGCCTTAAGGAAGACCGAACAGCTGACCAAAGCAAATGAATTATGCCCGTACCTCGCCTGCTGGCGGTCAGATTTTTCCTTTTCCTTGCTTACAGAAAACCTCCATTTCTAGTGTCGCCTATTTGCGTTTCGCGATCATCTACCTCCCCCACCGACACCTCAAGCATGTGTTCATTGCAGTGTTGACACATGGCAACAACTGTGGCTAATCCTGATATTAAATGGCTGACAGTTGCATGGCACCACAGAGCGTCATCGTGGTTACAACTGTGACATAGCACGTGTGAAAAATTAAATTTTAGTGGCTCGTGCACAAAGATGACTGTCTATAATGGCGAGTAACAAAGCACAACAGTAAAAAACATTTTAAAAAAAACATTTTCTTAAGCTCTGCGATTGAGCACACATTCTTTCACAGCAAGAGGCCATTGCCAGAACTATTAAATGCATATTCTTCAAGCTAACGGTCTGTAAAATGACCATAGAAAAGCATTGTTGCAAGCAGGAATTGTGACATGCCACAAATGGTGACAGAAAATCCAAGAGGTTAACTTCCTACAGCCTGTTGCAACCGCTTTGGTTGGTTGGTTGAGTTGCTGTTTTATTACGCACATCAAAGAAAGTTTTACGGCCAGTTTTCTGCAGAGTCGAGACTTGATGTTAATGTAAATATCGACAAGTGTCTGGTGCAGATGTAACAGTCGACCCAAAATCAGAGTAAAAGTCTCAGTTTTAACGCTCAAAGTTTGGGTCGTGCACAGGCAGGAAGAAAACACCTGACAAAAAGGGGCAGGCAAGAGACCAAAAATAGTGCAAAGATTCAAAAAATTCCAACAACAACAAAAAAACTGGCGGGGGGTCTTCACAAGAGAATCACCAGGTCGTGGGAAAACGGTGGAAAGCTCGGGAAAATGCTGCAACAGTCCGACAGGGAACAAAGGGAAGCGTGGCCGTACAAACACAGGGGGGAGTAATTCAGTCATGGGAAACAGGTGCAGCAGAAAATTGGTGGGAAAAAAGGAACCAAGAGAGCAAACGGAATAAACAGGTAGGAAATTTCAAAATAAAACAGGAAATGATTATACAGAGTCCATGCGGGTGGTTACGGTAGATTTTTGTCTCTAGTTCTTCTCCTGCAGCACACGGGGTTACGTCCTAGTGGGAGAGGGTTTACAGGCGTTGAGTTGGTAGACTTAGCGGGGTTAACTATCTGGATCAATGGGAGTGGTCAGAGTTAAAGGGGTTTAAATGTCTTTACAAATGGTATTCACATTAAAAGATAGCGACGATAAAAGAGCATCGTCAAATATCTTCATCTGTATATATTTACCAATGAGATTTGCACGCAACTTAGATGGGCTTGAGAGGGATACACTGGTTAATCCAGAAATCATCACAGTTTCAGTTTAGTTCTGGTGTCTCTATAAACGAAGCTGTAATGTGACTCCGACGCTGCGACGGTCTCCTTAGCTGAGGCAGAGAAAAAAGCCCCCAAAAAACAGATGCAGCTCGAGCAATATTAATAAAATGAGAAGCTGTAATTATTTGTGAGGTTTGATCGCAGTTGCCTGGATTCATCAGTGACACAGTATCAGCTGCACATTGCTGTAAATCGCACAGACTTTTGCTCTTGAGATGGACGGGCTGTAATTCTAGCACCGTCCTCTGGCCACAGGACTGATAAAGATTAGCAGGATTGCTCAGAGAGACAGTCACACCATCGAGATCGTTGCAGTTGTTTTCCTGAGCAGACCTTTAAATAGCAAATAGCTGTTTGGCGGTTTTTTTTTTTTACTTCTTTTTTCTTTTCTAGAATAAGTGCAGCTCTACTGTAACATCTGTGCAAGGCTGTGTAACGCTGACATCCTGAGCGGGCGATCTTAGTTCTAACTACAAGAGGTGGTCGGTCGTCTTTGGGATCAGCTCTCCATCACTACCTTTCGAGCTCTTAATGCTCAAACGTATGAGCTGGCAGAGTTTAAAGGTCTCGATGTGAACACACTCTAAATTTAAAGGGCTGTTCATCTGAAGCGGATGAAGGGTTCTTCCCAGTACAGGCTGCAACACTTACATTTCTTTCTCTTTTTTTTTTCACGTAAAGTCTTCAGTGTGTTTGTGTGATTTGCCCCGTGTGCGCGTAGTGACCGCCTTTGTGTTTCCGATGGTGCGTTTGTGGCGTCTGGGATAATATTTCACTACAACATAATATAACTGAGCCTTTCTCGAGTTCCAGAAAATGAAATTGGTGAGTTAATGTGAAAAGCTGTGCAAGGAAACATTCCCAATGTCACCCACTGGGAGCTCCAAAAACCAAACTGGGAATTTTGGTTTTTACTTCCTAGTTTAATGATGATTATATGACTTATTTTCCATATTTTCAGTCCTTGTATAATCAGATAACATTCACCATCGCTAACTAAGGTATGCTTTTCTTTTTTTTTTCTTTTTTTTAAATCAAACCATCTGCTGGTGGACAAATTGTGTTGGGAAAAGAGCGCTGCCGTTCCTCTGCAGGTGTGGGAGTTGCATCAGTTTTTTGGTATCTTGTGTCTGTGACAGTGATCAGATTTTATCGCTCAGGTAGCGTGTAGGTAGTGTGCTGCATGTAAGCTTGGATATGTGGGCGCTTTGCTTGAATTCAGCATAATTACTCCCCACATTTGATTCAATGAGTCATAAGTGAGTCAGATACTGTTTTCAGGTCCTGTCAGTAGTGCTGCTGCTGCTGCTGCTGCTGTGTCTTTTTTTTCTTCTGACAAAGCTAACATGAGTAGCAGGCCTCTGCTGCTTGCTGTCCATCAGTCGTTCAGGGGTATCTGCTCAGGATGTAGTGAAGGGAGGGAAAAGGCTGGCGCCAAAAGCAAAAAAGCTTATTTTCTGACACTCCATACACTGTATAAACCTCACACTGCCAACAACAACCACAGTGTAGCTTACTTTTCACCATGTTAGATGGTTTTACCACCCATACTGAGTGCACAATATTGATTTGCTTTCATTCTTTCCTTGTTGTGCATATACATATGGAGCCATGAAAGGGCTAAGGAGTCCCTGTTAGCAGTTAGCAGTGTGTGGTTGGCGTTTACCGCAACTGTTACGTAGGTGGCAAATGTTACACCAGCTAGTCCCCTGCTAACCATAGCTACTCGATAGATGCAGTGAATATAATTTTTGCTTTAGCAGATAAACCATATACCAGGTAAAAGGAACATTTGCAGAAGAACAGAATTCAGGTGTTTTTGTGAAGCGCTGTTGTCAGCTTGTTGTTTGTTACATAACGCTGTGGTGCTTTTTAAGCCTTCCTGTGCGTTTGAAACCTGCGGCATTTGCAAATTGTCAGTGTTTAACCTGGAAGTAAGGTGTCATGTGAAGCAGGAAAGCTCTGAATAGACTGAAGTATTATTAATAACCGGTGAGTATTGGCTTGCAGGTCTTCTGATTGTCCTAATTAATAGGAATAAATGTCACCCTGCAGTACGGCTACCGTATGCCAGACTTGAGCGCAAGGTCACACATCACGGACACAGTTAAAGGAACCAGCTCAGCTATGAATTTGGAGAATGTACTGAATGCGTGTTGCCCTACAGTTTAACAGAAGGAGAGTATGGGTGTCTAAGTGACACATAAACCCACACAGTGTCACACAGCCCCTCTGCTCTGCTCTGTTAGGCTGGCATCAACAGCTGAGGCCAGTGGAGATTGCGGCACGTGTGCTCACCCCAAAGGCATCTTCCTTTCATCCACATAGTGATCAGGCCAGAATCCAGGAAATCAAATTCCCCGTATATTTGTCACACACAGGTGGAGTTGGCGTACGCACGTGCACGGACAGTAACTGCAGATAAGAACCTCATTTGTTTAATTATCTTTGTTCGATATGAATAGCGTCATGTCACGCGTGCGTTTCTGGAAGCCGCTGCTGGAAGCCAAACGCACGCGTGAGAAAAGGTGTGCCCTCATTTCTGCAGTTTGCACGTCTTCACCCCAAGATTACGTCCCTATGTAACCTGTGTGTCTGCCGACACAATCTAATCCTTTGTGATCTGTTTTTTTTTTTAAAAGACACATACATTTTATTTGTATTTCATACATTTCAGAACCATTTTCATAGCACGTTTTGAATGCGACAATCCTGAATGCATCAGCTCTTATTGCTTTAGGTGTTGTTAAATTGTTCAGTTGTGGCCGTGCACTTCGTGTGTGTGTGGGTGTATTCTTGTGTTTACATGTGTGAGTATGTATTACTATAGGTCATTATGTGCTCGTCATCATGGTGAAAACTAATCTGGCGCAACATATTACCAGCAATGAATTTGTTATTGCACGGTGCTAATATGTGTTAAAATGTAAAGCTGAAAGACAAATACATGGCATTAGGGATGGACAGATCGGTTGTGTTAAGGCTTTATCCTAAAATTAGTTGGTTATGTAAATTAAAAGAGCTAGGCTGTTACTGGTTGTTGAATTTGGACTTAAATTCCATCAGTATCTGGGTGGGGCAAGTGAGCAAGTGGCCCCCATCCCATCACCAGGGGTCTGGCTATGTATAGGTCCTTAATAGCAGAAATACCATACTCAGCTTCTCGGCCTTAGAAGAGGGGCTGCTCAGTAGGGGACATCACGGCAAGCAGAAGGAAGGCAAAAGGCGATAAATATCTTTGTAAAATTATTTATAATCACCATATAAATGAACTACGTGTGAAATTTGAGTCATTCATCACGACCACCACAGGCAGTGGAGCAGTGGCTGATAGTTTTTGCTTGGCTTTTTTCCACCAAGGAGATATTTAAAAGTCAGTTAGTCTGAGCTTAAGTTGTATTTAATGGTTACTGTGATCGTAAGCCTACTCATAACTTTGTTGAGTGTTAAATTAGTTGAGTATGCAGTGACGCTGCTCTTAAAGTCTGCATGTCTCCCTAACTTACATAACTTATATACCAGTGATGGATATTTTGACATAAAGTGAGCTGACAGACAGAAACACTCTGATGATCAGTCGGTCTGCAGATCAAGCAATAAAATGCTTTTTCCTCTTTTTGCTTTATGCAGGAAAGTCATTTATTCGTGGGTGGCTGCCATTCAGGAAAAGGGAACGTGCTACCCAAATGTCAAATATCAGAATTAAAAAATAAATAAATGTTTCGACAAATTAGCAAAGATACCGAACCACGACTTCATCAGAGCAGCACGAGCACTGCGAATTGATTGTAGGTCTGAACGCAGTCTGAAGTACTAAAAACTGCAAAGGCCGACATGGTATCAAAGCCCATTTGACCAAGTTCAACAGCATCCATTAAAAATGTGGCAATTTTACCAATGTTAATGCTGCATTAGATTAATAATGCTCATTACTAGTGTATCTGCAGTATCAACTGACTTGTTTGTTGTTCGGCCACAAGTAGAAGAACAAGTTATTTCCCTGAAAGTCCAAATGTATAAGACTTTCATTTAGAAGGCAAGTCAGCACTGTTCACACTCTTTGGACCATATGTGGAAATGAGCGGCAGCCTGAAGAAGCTTGATGATTTGTGGCGGTATTAAGATAGAGCCGGACATTTAATAGGGTTGGCTCATGTTGCTTTTTGACCCATTTCTATTTGTTTTAACCCTTGTGAGGCGAGTGCGAAAGTAGGGCCGAGGGAGTAGACGACAGAAGCTGTTCTCAGTGTGGCGCATTCAGACCCTGGGGTATGTGGAGGGCACCAGGTGGGCAATGTACAAATTATCAGACATGCCAGGGGAGTTAGAGTTAGAGTTAATATACATCTTTACAACTCAGCAGTTGTAATTGTAGATACAGATCCGCACAAATGTTAATGGGGAAATGTCTGATATCCACTCTGGGGTTTGGCTTAGCAGGTGAACAGAATAAATATTTGGACTTTTCTTATGATTATTTGGGGGAATAGTGAAGGTCGAGTCGAGGAGCTGGGAACAAAATGCAGCCTTGATGATAATGTGAGGATTAAATTAATCTAATTCCTTTGGACACAAAAGCAACAATAACATAAGGTGAAAAATCAACGTGGATGAAACCAGTGTAATATTTCAGAGAAAAAAAAAGCGGTTATGAGAAATAATAATATTGAGAAAACGTAAAATAATGGTTTCATATTAAGCAACACTAAAGGTAACTTTCTCAGTTCGTTTTTTTAAGCGGTCAGTGAAGGCAACTTAATCTTTTCAGTTTGTTATTGTGCACACCTTATTTGGTCAGGTTTGTCAGTATAGTCCCACTGGGAGGGCTATTTCTTATCTAATTTTGGTCTATATAATCTTATCTGTATCTATCTTATCTATATATTATCTGTTTATTTATGGTAGAGGGACCACATCTGAGTTATTTTGGGGTTTATTTTTGTCACAATTTGATATGAAGGGTGCATTTTCTATGTTTCATTGTTACCTAAAGTTCAGTAAATGTTCGATTCTTTTCTGTTAGAGTTGCCTGGTGCAGTTATTTAAAACATAGTGGGTGATTTCAGCTACAGAAAATTCAATTCACTTTATATAGAACCAAATTATGCGCTTTATACTGTAGGGCAGGGGTATTCAACTCCAGGCCTCGAGGGCCGGTGTCCTGCAGGTTTTAGATGCGTCCCTGATCCAACGCGCCTGAATCAAATGGCTGAATCACCTCCTCAGTATGCAGTCAGGTTCTCCAGAGTCCTGCCAATGATGTCCATATTTGACTCAGGTGTGTTGAAGCAGAGACACAGCTAAAACCTGCAGGACACCGGCCCTCGAGGTCTGGACTTGAATACCCCTGCTGTAGCGTAAAGACCTGACAATATTGGAGTGAAAACAGCAACAAAGTTTGCTCAATGTTAGAGTTGTGATCAGGTCACTTTATATAAACCTTCATGTATCTACCTGACATCAAACTCAACACCCCACCTAGTTTGGTCAAAACTAAGATACCAGGATTGGATAAAGTATAGAGCAGTGGAAGTATAATGAAAAAGTATTTTCATGGGTTGTACACTGTAAAGTATTTGTGACCACTTGTGATATTATTTATATTCATCTTAACTTCATTAATTATTTTCTTTTGCCTTAAACTTTGGACACTATGTAGATTATATTTATATATTTATATTTATTAGCGCTCTCATTGAATGTGTTTCATTGCTTTTCCATTAAATTCAGCTTTTGTCTCAATTTCTGCAATAAGCCACCTCTTTTTTGCAGAGATGCCTGAGCTACGGTTGCGCATTAAAATACCCACACGTCACTAAAGTCATTTTGTAGTTTATCTACAGAATGGTAATTAGAGGAGTGTTTCTCATGAGACCCCATTACTACCAGTGAGAGCTGCTTTATCTGTCATCTAGCCCACTTTGTGTTATCTTTTATGTAATAGGAAACCTGGCATTTTGCCAGACTCTCAGTACCAGACCAGTAAATGAGCATTACTTATGCTTATTGTATTAATGTTGTATAAAAACTCAAAGAAGAGTACATCTGATGTACATGTACACTATACTCTTAAATATAAAACAACCCAAGCTATTGAAAAACTTCAGATAATGGAAAACAGGCAAGTGTCCATGTATAGTAAAATAACACCATTAGTAATCAGATGCTACCTAAACCTGCCAGCGGTGAACTACGACTGGTGGATTTAAACTGAATTTACAATGATGAGTGAACGGTGCTGCTGAAAGGTACAGTACGGGTAATGGTCTGTTCACACCAAGTGTGAAGTGAAGTTTTGGCTTGTGTTATTTGTGTGAACACAGTTGTATGAATCATTGTGTTGGACACCTACAAATGTGACAGTACGGAGTGCAGCTGATACCTGGAACCAAGTTATAGTAAAGTATTTTCAGAAGTCACCATGAAGACCTATGATTTTGCCCATATTCTCATATTTCTCATATATATATATATATATATATATATATATATGTGTATATATATATACATATATATATATATATATTATCTAGTGTATATATATATATATATATATATATATATATATATATATATATATATATATATATATATATATATCTAGTATATATATATATATATATATATATTATCTAGTATTTATATATGTTGATCGCACCATGAGAAAGCCTCACTTAATGTTTGGTGTAAATGCACCATGAGGAGCTGTTTCTCATCTACTGGCTGCTGTGGTTAAGTGGCTTGCTCAAGAGCACCCAAAGTGCGGTAGTAAGCAAAGGGACACTACAGGACTGTAAACTGTCAATCATCAAACTTGTGTCTCTAACCGTTGGGGCACATCTCAAAATGTATTTCTTGTCTGCATCATCACAAATCCAGTTTAGTGCGGTTTCAGTTACTTTCACCCAGCCCAGTGTGAGTGACGACAGTTTGCAGGCGGTGGGGTTTCTCTATGAACCTTAAAAATCTGTGTGTACAGATTTCTGAGGAGTATGAATGCCAGTACAGAACCATTATTTGGGAAGCTTTGGTGCAATTATACTGCTATCCAGATGACCCCTTCTTAGGGGAAGAGCTTGCTTATTTAAGCAAGACACTGCCAGTCGTCTTCTGCATAGATCATGAAAGCATTGCAGTGAGGTAAGTAAATCTGGGTGCTTAATTTATTGCTGTTATCCATACATTTTCAGAGTTTCAGATTTACAGTTTAAAAAACAAAATCTGAAAAAAATAGATTATTACTTTTTTATTAAAATGCCAAATTACAGTAATTAACTTTGCCTAATAACCAAAAATATAATTTTTAGCCTTAAAAAAGTTTTTGACAGATTTCTAAAACATTTGTGTTTTCTTGTTTTTATGACAGGTGGTCTAATACATTTGTTAAGCACTGTAATTTAAATTCTTTGGCTGATATTAAATTCTTTTTTTTTTTACATTTTTTATTTAGAAATTAGATTTCACCTTTAGTTTACAGTTTTCTGTTATTTGTCAGCGTTTGATCACTCACGAAACTCATCTTAAAGTTAAGTGCTGTTGATTGTCCCAAAGTGTGGAGCAGCAGGGATTCACAATTCACAATATTTTTGGTGTAGTGTTGAGTCATAGAGAGATTTGTGGGTCTGGAGTGAGTCATCGCCTGTCTATCAGCGCAGACCTTACATAACACTAAAACAGTCTATTTTTATTTATTTATTTTTCTTACATTCGAGCAGCTACTTCGCAAACTAGGTCAGGCCAGGCTCATTGTGTTGATGTAACATCAAATTTTTCTTTTTTTTCATTGGCGTGGGTTGCATTATTAAAAAGGCTTTGAGCTCTTTGGCTTTAATAACAAGCTTATTTTAATTTTTGTAGTCCATCTATCATGTAGGTTAATGACGAATGAGCTGAAAGCAAAAAGATCATCTTCATTTTGTCATTACCCTCGACTCATCGCCGCTGTATGTAACTCTTTTGTGCACATTCATTTTCCGCCATCGTCGTATCATCTTTTTGTATGCACACCTGTGTTCGTGCACATACACTCACCCACACTAGGTTTGATTAAGTCTTCGCTCCAGCCCTCATCTGAAAGGTTGGCATAATGTTTCCACATTTTTGCATTTGTGTAGCTTTAGTTTAGAAACTTTGTTGGAGGGTGATGCAGAAACAAGTCTCATTCCAGGCCATTCAGCGCTGGGTAAGGATGATGGATGTCTTCACATGTGTTAATATTAGACAAGAGAGGTGTGAGCACCTGGTGGTAGTGAGGGAGAGCCGGAGCTGAAGCTGTAAAGTCAAGCAAACCACTAGTTTTACAGCCAGAAAAAAACTCGTAAACTTTCCAGCAGTGCTTCACAGTGCTGTGTCCAAGGCAGAGACAATGATACGTCAGCCTCCTATTTCTGGCTTCTGCTATCAGCCGCTCTGCATCCCCTATCGTCGACTGAGAGGCAGGGATGATGAAGAGATGTCTGTGTGGATGTCTGGGATGGGGGGAGGGGAGGTGGCAGCGGTGGTGATGGGAAGGCATTTCTAAAAAGAGGAAAACAGTGGATAGAGCATCAAAAAGCTTCAAACAGGAAGAGACGGTGAGACCGGACTGCACATACATGCAAATACACGGGCAAAACAACAGCAGCATCGTGGCAGCAGTTTGAGGAAGAGATTAGAAAACAGGCGTGCTAATGGGTAACCTAAAATATCCAGCGTCACGAGGGAGGTGACCTGGAAGACTTTTGCTTGTCATCACAAGGTCGACATCCACGCCATAGAGCTTCCTGTCAATTAACTTTCCTGCTAATCAATTGCACCACAGGGAGGCGGCGGGGCTGGCGTAACTGTTATTGCGCAGTTGGCTGTAATTGAGCTGCTGACTTGAATTTGTTCCCTTCATTTTTCATGTGTCTGAGACACATGGACCGTCAGCACAGTGCACGAGAAAAAAAAACAAAAACCCAGTTCCACTGGTGTTTCTGTGTGTGAGTCTGGAACAGCTCAGACACAGCTGTCAGTGACTCATCAGTGTGAAGATAGCAGGGCGGTGACCTTCCTGACTCCCTGTGGTGTGTGGATTTGCCTGTTCCCCTTCGCAGGCACTGAGCCGAAGATAAAACTTCCTCAGACTGCTGAAGCTTCATGTTCTCAGCGAGAACGCACGGCTTAAACGCATCTGCGCGTGTTAAACATTACCCCCATGTGTCCACGAGAGGCTTCCGCTGACCAAGTTTTACAGAAATGGTGTGTACACTTTTTTTTTTTTTTTTTAATTGAAAACACACCACATCCAACCATAGAAAAAGTTCTACGGTTAGCATTTCTTAACAGTATTTACCTCGTTTGTTTCTAGGCTGCAGTCACCTCACCGTGCGGTGGCAACCACACACAAACTAACTACCTCGCTAACTGATCGAGGCGCATCATCATCATCATCACTGCTATCAGATTACTTTGCATTCAAATATAAAGCGATGTGATTTTCTGCGTATGTAACTGTATATTGTGCAAATCTGTGAACAATACGAAGTCAGTCTTTGTAATGAGGGATTTATTTTCCGATGACTATAATTCTGTATTCCCTTACTAATGTGTCAGTTTATAAACACAATTTTCTGTTATTTGATACATGTGTAGACATATATGTGTGTGTGTGTGTGTGTGTGCATAGCAGGGTTTTTTTTATTTTCAGCTGTCACAGATGCTGTGTGGATTTTCTTTCTTTAGTTTTGATGTAGTTTATGTGAATGAAAGCAAAGACACGACTCAGCGCTGTGTATTTGTAGCTATAAAATGATGAAGTACACGAATAGCCTTATTTTATCGCTTCACTTTTATTAGCGTGTATCACCCCCAGTGACCAACCTCCGCAGAGAGATCCCCTGATGGTCATTACTCCGGGGCATGGCCAACCCATTCTGTCCACTGGCTTTGTGGGGGATTTCTCACTTACAGTGGGACGACTGTCTCTTCTTTCCCCTTTCGTTCGTTTTTTCATTTTAGGGTTTCTGCAGAGCAGCTGCTGGAAAAGGTGGTGAATTCATTTGCTTTCGCTGTTTAGGCTAATTTTTTTTTTTTTTTTTTTTTTACACCAAAGGCTCTCTGAGCAGCCTGAGATGCCAGCAGTTTCCTGAGATGAGAAATGTTGAGACACATGGCAGCAATGCCCTCTCCGTCACTGTCAGCTCTGTGGTGTGTGGACGCGATCGGCTGTTTTACCCCGAAAAGTTTTATCCTCCCGTCATCTTCACTCTGACTCTCATCTTTATTGCTGTGGCCATGTGGGGCCTGTCTCGACTGCAGTTCGATATCTCAATGAGGCAAAGAACGTTAAGCCGTTTTTATTGTTAAAATAAAAGATGACTGAACCGTTCCTAAACATGCAGCGGTAGCTTGTACTGGAATATTAGCGCAAATTAAGATCAGAGGATTTCACACCACATTCTTTCTTTCTTCTTGAACTTTGTTGCATGAGACCAGTATTTGCAGTAAAATAGAGGGAAAGTCTACAAAAGTATGTGTGTGATCACTCTCAGTGTATTTTGGTGAATTTGACTCCCAGTCTACTCCTAAGGGGGCCTACTGAAATACCCATATACTTAATCACACTGAGAAAAATACAGTGGTAGCAGATGTTGTTGTTTGTTTATTTCTTTGCTAAAAATGTGGTATTTTAGCTCATTGCCAAGTAGTTATTAGATATATATAATTCAAATTTTGTGGCTACGTATCAGATACTGTTGTTTCTATTGTTGGTTGGCAGCTGTAGGCTGAAAACTGGTTATTTTAGCCTGTTTCCAAGTTGTTGATGACTCCGTAACATCTCGTGCACACCTCAACTCTTGTGCACGCAAGTTAGATGTTATTGCCGTGTAATAAAAATGAAATTTTATAAGGTGTTATTGGTACATAATTGCTAAAAAAGTTTCTTTCTTTTGTCTGGTGCTAGGCGGTTGCGAGGCAACACAATGACATCTTAATAATCGAAACAGACAAGTTTAGTTGCTCAGTTCCTGACTGTGTAGCAGGAGTTTGTGGACAAAGAAAGAAACACACTGTTACTGTATTATAGTACAGTAAATCCTCAAAACTTTTTTCCACGCTTCGTGTTTCATTTTTTTGCGCAGTCATCTTCCAGCAGGGAATCCTGTGCATGCTTGACCTGGTTTGCAGTGGTGTTTACTGAAACACGTCATACAGTTTTAAAAAACCCTTTATTTTAGATTTGAATGCAGCACTCTCATCGTTTGTATATTACAGACCGGACTATCTCCTGTGAATTAATTTATTGAACCATTAACGGTGTATTTTACTTTGCTTTGAAAAGATGCAGTATTGTAATCTGGGTCAGGAAACACTAGCAGGCTTGCAAGTGGCCCTCATGGGTGGCTGGAGTCATTTTAAATAATAATGGGAGGTGAGAAGGGGGCTGCATTGCCATTGGCTGGGGAAGTCGGTGCTGGGATGACACAGCTGGGTGCGATTGGTATCTGTGAGGCTGGAAGAAGTGACAGATGGCAAACTGCAGTGCTTGCTTTGGAAGGAGATGGAGGAGAGTGGGAGTGAGGTAAGACCATGGAGACAGGGTGAAGGGAAGGAAAGAGGGAAGGAGTGAAGGAGGGGTTTTAGGAATCATCGCTACGTCACGTTGTGCACCAATATAGCTCTGATGTTGCTGACCACAGTCAGGGAAGACTCCAGTTACGTGTTCCTTACTGTACCTCGCAGTTACTCATGAACAGAATTAGTTAGCAAGCTTGTCTAAATGTGGTGCTTTATTTTTTTTATGTTTACATTCAGAATTTCACAAAACATTAATTTGCCACTGCAAAAGTGAATTTTCTGTCTACACTCGGAGAGCAGCTATAAATAACAGAAGAAAATGGCTGGTAAAGCTCAGTTGTCAAAGCCAACACAGCAACACCCCCCCATCCACCCCCCATGTTACTTCACCTCTGAGTCTTGTGACAATTCCTGTGCCCAAATTCCCGCATTACAAATATTTCACTGATCCAGTTTAGACAACATTAACTTACCAAAGAAGATGAGCCTTCTTTTTTAATCTTATTCGGACTCACTGTATTCCTTTTCTTAGTTTTATTAGGGGGCATGGAGCATATTTTGTCTAATTGTGGCTAGTTTAGAAAGTGTAGACTTTCCCTATCAGGTCGCCATCCTTCTTTTTGCCAGCAGCAGCAGCAGCAGCTCTGACAAGCTAGCTGGATCTTTGATGTCACTCTGTCCAAAGTCCAAGCAAGCTGCTCAGAGACTTGAGTCACCTGGCTCACCAGCTCTCAGCACCCAGTTTGACACTCAGTGTCAGCAGATCCCAGGTAACCGAAGGGCTTTTCTTAGCTCTTGTCAGCACTGCCGCATCAAAACTAACCACAGAACATCCGATAGAGCAGGAAAAAGCCCTGATAAACCGTCAGAAAACGTGTGGTGATGCGATTTATGGTTTATTTGCGATAGCTTGTCTTGTTTACTTTATAGTGAGCATGTTTTTGTCACCAGTTGACATTTTTATTTGCAAGTGCTTCAAGCAGTTGCCCCTGTCCTCAAGTGGCCACCGTGCCAGAAGGAGCTTTAATTACTAATTACTGATTTCCTGCTGGGAAACATACTCGTTGGAAGCTTCTTAAAAGTCCACCGTTGGGAGACAGCTGTCGAGTCAGACTTTTGACCCCCGTGTTCCTTTATGACTCCAGTATCCCACCACGCTATGGCTGAAACAAGATCACCTTCGGCTACCACGTGCATGTGAGAAGTGGAGAAAAATGTTTCTCCAGCATAAGTCTCCCGACATGTAGTTGCACGTCTGCTGTAACTTGCCGTCAGCCACGAGAACTTAAAGGTTTATTTGACGCGGATAAGCCTGGGCCGAGTGCACACGATCACAGTTACCTCGCAAACTTTAGTTTGCCTTTTAATATGACTGCATAAAACCCTGTGACTGATCCTCTCTTAAACCTGACCATTTTACAAGCATCGTCAGAGAAACACGGTATGGATCAAAGCGATGCCTTTCAGTGGATGGCCCGGCTTTACGGGAGTCGTGATGGGCCAGACCCTATGTCTCTGTTGCCAAGATACCTGACCCATTGCCGGAGAACCATAAATCAGGAACCACCACCCTTACAACTGTGCCAAATGTGGAGGAAGGCAAGCTGACCCTGCTTCCTAACCCATATATCGCGCCATGTGACCGTCCTGCGTTGCTTGACGGTGTCTATGTGTTGACTTTGCAGCCTGTAGCTGTGTGTCTCATTTGTTGAAAAGTTAAATTAAGGCTCTGGAGTGTCAGTAACGGTTTATGCCCTATTAGGAAGAGAAGAGCTTGCGTGTGCTCCTCTTGATTAGTGTCTTGAGTCATGCATTCAGAGGTATGCATGTATGCGCATCTCTCCACATTCTGTCTGCCTGTCACATCTGTGTGAGGGATTGGAAAGCCTTTCTTTCCTAATCCAAGGTTACCATACCACCAAGATGGCATTTCATTATGAGTCACACTTTCTAAATCACTGCCTGCAGATGTAAACACTCTAAGTCCCAATCTAGGAACATGGGAAGGACCCTGCTAATTAAAATGAGAACAGTGCCCTCACATGGCAGACCGATGCATCCTTGTCACACCACCTAAGGCTAGTTGTGATATGTGGCGCCACCTTGTGGGCAACAGAAATACTGTTTCAGAAGAAACCTGCCTTGTGGGTCTGTTTACCAAGGTTTTGTAAATTATTACATTTTATGGTGAAAACTTGGTTTAAGTGGAGTTAGGCACCTCCCCGACACTGTGGTTAGAATAAGTCTTCAGGGAATTAATACAAGTCAGTGAAGCAGCAGAGACGTGGGTATATATATATATATATATATATATATATATATATATATATATATATATATATATATAGGCATACACAGTGACAGGAAATTGCAGATCTGTAAAACAACAACAACAAAAAAAAGAGTGAGAAAAATATAAATGTAAAAGAAAATTGTGATAATTGCAATAAGCATTACTTTTACTTCTTAACTGAGTAATAACACAAAGATCAGTGACACTCTGTATAATATAATTAGGGTCTATTTCCAACTATAGTTTTGAGGAAAAAATAAACAAACTAAAAACTAAAACAGACCAAACAAACTGTGTTTCTTATATTAGGAAAAATATTATCAGCGTGATCATTTCTTTCCCTTCTACACTAACACACAGTATTAGTTATTGTATTAGTCTACTGGATCCAATCTGATATTTTCACACAAAATTAAAGGTAGTCGTTTATTCATTTGTTTATTGCTGTAGTGTTAATATCAATGTTAGTACACAGTATTTGAGAGCCAACATAAAATTAGTCTTACTGGACATTAATAATACTAATTTCACTACTAACAAAAATAATAGCATTTTTTAAAATAGTTATAAAGCATGGTAGTCAAATGGGATAAAAAAGCAGCCTGTTCTCTTTCTGCCATCTGGTTGTGATGCTAACAGATGGAGTGACCATAAATCTGTCAAACTGAAGCCCCCCCCGGGAGTTGAATGCATGTGTGCTTAAAGTTTTCATTTACAGCTGCAAAAAAACAAAAAAAACCCCCAAAAAACGTACTGACAGAAAGAGAAAAAACTGTATGATTAGATATAATTTCCTCAAAAACATTTTCTTCAATTAATATTTGTTTGTGTTATAATACTTTTGTTTTTAATTTTATCTGCAATAGACTACAACACAGTGTAGTGATTTACACGTTCTCCTGACCAGCAAAAGATCTCGCTATGATCCCAGGAGGAGACGTAAATCCCTTTCAGGGTTGCATCAGGAAATGTGTCTGATGTAAAAATAAATAAATAAATGTGCCAAAACAAATATGTGCTGTGGTGACCCTTGTGAATACGGGAGCAGCATTACAAAAAAAAAAAAAGCAGAAATGAATAAAGGAAAAATGTTCTCCTTTTAAATTTCTTTTATGTAATAGGGCATATAAGTTCTAATCCAAACAGCACATTAATAAAATTATATATTGATGAAATGCTGTGAAATGCAGTAAAGTGTATTATATTATAAACATAAAGACATATTGTTGTGTAGTTGTGTTAAGGAACAGAAAATAGTTGTTCATTTAACTCATAAAAAATAGGAGGGCATAAATTTAGTGTAAAATTTTAAGTTTCGTAAATCGTAAGTCGCTGTGAACACTGCTCGTCTGATTGCAGTGAGTTTTAAGCATACTTCACTCATTTACTGGGTGTCTCTTAGAGAAGGTAGAAATCATTGCCAATGGGTTCTTGGGCAAAACAACTTTTTCATTTTTTCAAAGCAAGTCCTGATCATTCCACAAATTTTATACAGCTTATAGCCTAAATGTTATAGCGTAAACATGTGATGCTGTAAATGGGTGTGTTCAACATTCCCTTGAACATTCTTGTGTTGTCATCTGCTCCCCCCCCACCTACCTTTGCTTAAATATCATTTATTGTTAAACCCTTATACTCTTCAGTTTGGAGGTGTTTGAATGTGCATCTTTTCCGCTTCGTCAAATGGTTCTTTTAAACAATCTGCATATTTTGAGAAAACCTGCTTCTCAAAACTTCCTCATCATTTTTTTTTTTTTTTTGCTTCTGCAAAAGATGCATGAGGTAGCTGCTCAGGTTTTACTGTTTTCTGCAACTTTGAACCTGACAGTCGACTCTACGCCAAGCTTTACAGCTGCCGCTGTGGAAGCAACAGACTCAGGATTGCCCAGCATTACCCAAATGCCTTCTCTGTAAATACTTTCTCCCCCTATGTGCTGGTCTGCCCCCGTCCTCGTACGCGCACACATGCTGACCACTTGTGACTTTTCATCACATGCGTCTCTGCCTCTGCCTGTCCCGTTAACACAGGGACGCAGCGTCACTCACACTGGGGGTAAAGACCTCTAGCAGTGATGTTATGTTGGTGTACATGTGCTAGCATTAGTCAACATGTTAGAGGACAAAGATGCAGGCTCAGCTGCTAGGCAAAGGTCAGTCTATGAAGAAGCAGTGCAGAGTGTAGCGTCAGAGGAGTAACTCGGACCTCCGCTGCCCAACTTTTCAAGGTTTGTGTATTTCTTCCAATGCGTTGTTTGCTTGGGTATGTAGCTGTACGTCTTGTCAGCTGCATTGTGCTGGGAATCTGCACAGAAGCAGGATTTATAGCAATCCATAAAGATGCAGAGTGTTTGGACAGTGTGGGGTATTTTGCAGGGTGTTTTACTTTAAGTGGTTAGCTATTCTTAAACCAAACTGGACCCGAACCCTTCCTCTAATTTGTTACTTCCTCTGATAAGGCTTTGTAGACTGACTGGATCCATGTTTTATTTTTTATGACTATGGTGCCATCTTAAATCTCACTGAAAGTGTGGGTTTTGCAAAGCGGATGACGTTGGTTTAGTCCCACAAATGACTGAGTAATTATTATTATTATTTTTTAAATAGAATAGTAAACCATTAACAATCAAAGCTGCTCTGTGTTTCTGACAGCTGTTGTTTTCTTTCTTTCTTTCTTTCTTTCTTTCTTTGTGTATTTTTAGCAACACGCAGCATCCACAAATGTGACAAGTTACAATTTAATGAGAAGCTTTAACTGGATATTATGATCCAGTCTTATATTTGTATAATACCTTGTTGAGCAGAATAAATAAGGATTAAGTCATTCATCAGAACTCCAGCTGCAGATTAGAACTGTTAGATTACTTTATTAGACTTTCTATCCATGGGCGTTCCTTTCAAATGCTGCAGTCCTTTCGCGTTATACATGATTATATGCTTTTTATATTCGTGCCCATTTTTTTCACTGAAATATCAGAAATAATGTGGTTCTTGAACTCCTACACTCAAAATGTGGTGCGGAACATTGTAATCCATCAATTGTGTGCTCCTGCACACAAGTGAAAAGAAAAGAAGATATTCTCACAATAAAATGATTAATATTGTTGTGGTTTTGGCATTGTGTGATGGTTTATATTATTAGAAGCACCCTTTGGTGTTAAGCACTGATGGTTTTTCAAATTTGATTCAGAATGTGCTAATGACATTCAGCTTTTAATCGGTCTAAATTGTCTTGTCTTTTTTTTTTTTGCAAAAATATTATTAGGAGTCTTTATTATCTTTATATGAAAATGTATGCTTCCCTATCAAAAAATGAATCAATGAATGAGTGTGCATAATTAGCAGCAACTGAACTCGTAGATAAAGCCGTGGTGGACATTCTGTTTGAAACTATCCACCATCACTTTCCTCTGTATACAAGCTCATATACAACTGCAATTCTGATGTTGTTTACTCTCTAGAATTATGCATTTCTTAATTTAACCGTTATTTTTTGTGGGTCAGAACTGAAATATAGCGTGGCATGTAAATGCATTTATTTATGAGGCTAACTTTTTAAAAAGAACACATGAAGCTATTCTGAAGACTGAGCTAACGCTGTCTGCTATGAATCTGTGCTGCGACGTGACTCTGAGACTGTGAGAGGCTTTTTTCGGCTCATCACGCAAGAGCGGGGAACTGCAACACACCCAAAACATTCAGACGTAGAAGCTGAGAATAAATAAAAACAGTTAAACACATCACACACAGACATACACTTTGAAGATTATATTTGGATTTCATACACATGTGTTATTTTTGTATATGATTTACAGCAGTTTTCTCTTCGAAAGAGGGAAAATAACAGGCACGTGCAGAGCTCGAAAATCCAGGTTTGCTAAACTTGTCAATTTACTTTTCGCTAATATGTGTGTCAAATGATGTGTCTTTAAACAAGTTCAGATTTGTTTGTGACTTTATAGTTATCTATCTATCTATCTATCTATCTATCTATCTATCTATCTATCTATCTATCTATCTATCTATCTATCTATCTATCATTGCCTAAGGTATTCACTCACCCATCCAAATTGTTGAGTTCAGGTGTTCCAGTCACTTCTGTGGCCACAGGTGTATAAAATCAAGAACACCTTAGGCATGCAGACTGCTTCTACAAACATTTGTGAAAGAATGGGTCGCTCTCGGGGGATCAGCAAAGTCCAGCGTGGTACCGTGACAGGATGCCACCTGTGCAGCAAGTCCAGTTGTGAAATTTCCTTCACTACTAAAAGTTCCACAGTCAACTGTTAGTGGTATTATAACAAAGTGGAAGCGACTGGAAGTCACAGGCAGCTTCAGCCAGCAGGGAGCGGTAGGCCAGCGTGAAAACCACAAGAGCGGTGTCAGCTGATGCTGAGGTGCATAGTGAACAGAGGTCACCAGCTTGCTGCAGAGTGCAACTGTTACAGACGTCTGAACGCAGTTCACGTGGCCTACAGATTAGCTCGAGACAAGTGCATAGAGAGCTTCATGGAATGGGTTTCCATGGCCGAGCAGCTGCATCCAAGACTTATATCACCAAGCAGAATGCAAAGCATTGGACGCAGTGGTGTGAAGCATGCCGCCACTAGACCGGAGTGGAGATGTCAGCAGCCAGAACAGAGAAGCGTGATTAAAAGCGTGAGACCCTGCCTCAATAATTACAGAGAAAGACCCAACAGTCAAAACGACCCCCTATGAGCAAGCACTTGGCAACAGGGAGAAGGAAAAACTTCTTTTTAACAGGAAGAAACCTCCATGGCCCCTTCCTGTTCCAACATGACAGCGAACCAGCGCACAAAGCAAGGACCATAAAGACATGGATGAGTGAGTTTGATATGGCAACATCAAACACCTTTGGGATGAATTAAAGGAAACTGCGAGCCAGGCCTTCTCGTCCAACATCAGACGTCTGACCTCACAAATGTGCTTTTGGAAGAATGGTCAAAAATTCCCAATAGCACACTCCTAAACCTTGTGGAAAGCCTTCCCAGAAGAGTTAAAGTTTTTATAGCTGCAAAGGGTGGGCCGACATCATATTAAAACTTACGGATTAAGAGTGGGATGTCACTCAAGTTCATATGCATGTGAAGACAGGCGAGTGAAGTACTTTTGGCAAAATAGTGCATCTATAAAGTTACAGAAACATATTACATATCCTGTGTTAGTGTTAAACCCTTCCCTTCCACAACTGGTTAAGGGTATTTTGACACCTATATTCCCTATCGTCATAACAAGATTAGTCTGAGGTGTCTGGCACACTGTGCCAGGAGCCCAAGAGTCCATATTAGTCTACTAAGGACACTATGTATCATGATGGCAGTGGGCAACTCTAGTATTTATAGCTTTGAGTCATGAGCTGGAATGGTGTAAGTGTATCTCTCCATCAGCATGCTTGTTCACTTAAGAGCGTGTACAATCATCAGAGGAACTGAGAGCTGGGAATTGTCCGAAATAAGAAAAAAAATGTTATATTTGCAGGTATTATAACTCCGCAGTCTATGTAAGATTACTTTGCTTAACCGTGCAAAATAACGTCTCATCTTAATGCAAATATTTCTTGCAGCTGTTTTTTGTTTGTTTGTTTGTTCATATTTTGGTCTAATAATAAATAATTATAATTTGCCTACATATTTTTTTGAACAAAGTTAAAGAGTTTTAGATTAAAGAACTGACATAAAAACTGTGTACTGAATTACAGTAATGACCAAGTATAAGTGGAACATGCATGTCCAAAGGAAGATTACACGTTTTATTATTAGATTTGACTGAAGTAGGATTTTTGATTCTGTGGTGTATGTATATATATATATATATATATATATATATATATATATATATATATATATTATTATCATTACCCTTATATTGCGGAGTTTAGTGATAGAAATCAAATGAAAATGCACCACCTTGGATACAATGTTTCAACACACAGTGAACTACAGTCGTTCCATCTCAAGAACAAATAAAAAACAAACTTACAAAGTTTCATGCAGAGAGGCGGGATTTTAGGACCACCGTATGTACTCCAGGATAATTTATGGCTCGCGTGAAGCATGAGTGATAGTTGTGATATGATAAGTTTATGATGTGGCGATGTACTCACAAGACCATATCACAACTGAAGAAGCCAACAGGATGACAGACCTGGAGGTGATAATCCCCTGCAAGATTCAGTTTCATAAATTAATATTTGAAAATGTCTTTTGACTTTTTTGTTTGTTTAGGGACCACCAAAATCCATTTCATGGTCTGTCACTTCTTATGTGCAGTGCTACCTTTTAAGAAGGATTACAAATTATCTTCATTATATGGCTGCCCAGTCTTCGTTAATGCTTCATTATCTCAGTGTATAAAATTTTATGGCTGTTGTTGTTTTGTCAAACTGTGCACACAAAGATTGAAGCGGTAGCTAGACAGGCCAGTGCCAAGTGCTTAACATAGATAATGTGATGAATAGTCAAGTAGACTAATTTTAGCCCTCCTGTAAGAGCGTTGATCAGAAAGCGAAAAGGCCGAACATTTAAACAGGGTCACGGCACCGGTGGGCTGTGCTGTTCTATTACAGCAGTTTGTGTTGTAGCAGTAGGTAAATAGGTACCTGGGCTGCTAACTTTCTAACATCTTTGTAAAAGATTACACTGGAATTTAGATGTTTTATATGGATCCACATTGTTAAATAAAATATTCATGTTAGTTTAAAAAAAAAATCATACAGGACTCAGTTATGGATTTGTAATGGCTCATTTATATTTTGTACATTTTTGTACAGTTTTGTACAGTTTTGTACTTTGGCTATCCAAATTCATTTGATTTTTCTTGGTTTTCGCTGTGCTTTTTCTTTACATTGTGAGGCTATGATACCAGGAGAATGCGCATTGTTTTCCTCAGCGATCAGCTGATTGAGCTCTCCAAAGCCACACTGCAAGACTCTAAATCCCCAATCGGTTGAGGGAGGATACCCTGTGGATACAGGGCCAAGGACTGGAAAGTCTAAACGCTTTCTTCATTCCATTTCTAATAGCAGACAAAATGGAGAAGGTAGCTGCACTAAGACCCGGTGGGAACATTGGTATTGGAGGATTATGTGCTTTATGGAGATATTCTTCCAGACTCACACTCACCAGTGTTCAGATCTCACAGGCAGACAGACACTTCAGGCAGACTGGCAAGAGGAAAGGTGTGAGGGTTGCAGTACTTGTGATGCGGGATTGACAGATGGTGTTATTTTGGACACGTTAATGCGAACCGCTCGCTGCGAGGCTCCAATCATGTCATCGTCGAGGGAGTTCACATGTGCCATTGTTGTTACTGTTTACATCCCACTGTCAGCTGGTGCAGATGGAGCATGTGAAGACATTAATTGTGTCCAAGCAGACAACACCTAAATACCCTCACACTAACTTCAGGAGACGGTCACCACACACATTAACCACACTTCTTTTGTTGTGTCAATTCAATTCAATTCAATTCAATTTTATTTATATAGCGCCAAATCACAACAAACAGTCGCCTCAAGGCGCTTTGTATTGTGGGTAAAGACCCTACAATAACACAGAGAAAACCCAACAGTCAAAACGACCCCCTACATATATATATATATATATAAAATGTAAGCTACTGGGGCACCTGAATTTCTCCCCTGGTGATCTTATCTTGTGTTACATCTAAACAGATGTGTGGACTGAAATATACAGATAACAGGATTTATTAAGGGAATCTAGCACAAGAAATACTGAACAAAGCTGAGGACGCTGAGTTTTTTTTTTTTTTTGTTCCATGGACAAATGTTATTTGTAAATGTTAATGTACCAGTGTTCAGCAGGGCTGAGTTTTATCATGTTTGTTTCCTCCCACAATCTGAAGACAAGCTGGTACTGGGGTTAGGTTAATTGGGCACTCTAAATTGCCCACAGGTGTGAATGGTTGACACCTGTATGGGGTGTACCGTACCTCTTGCCTTACAGTGGTGTGAAAAAGTGTTTGCCCCCTTCCTCATTTCCTGTTTTTTTGCATGTTTGTCACACTTAAGTGTTTCGGAACATCAAACCAATTTAAACAATAGTCAAGGACAACACAAGTAAACACAAAATGCAATTTGTAAATGAAGGTGTTTATTATTAAAGGTGAAAAAAATCCAAACCATCATGGCCCTGTGTGAAAAAGTGATTGCCCCCCTTGTTAAAACATACTATAACTGTGGTTTTTCACACCTGAGTTCAATTTCTCTAGCCACACCCAGGCCTGATTATTGCCACACCTGTTCTCAATCAAGACATCACTTAAATAGGAGCTGCCTGACACAGTAAGGTCCACCAGAAGATCCTTAAAAGCTACACATCATGCCGAGATCCAAAGAAATTCAGGAACAATTGAGAAAGAAAGTAATTGAGATATATCAGTCTGGAAAGGGTTATAAAGCCATTTCCAAAGCTTTGGGAATCCAGCGAACCACAGTGAGAGCCATTATCCACAAATGGCGAAGACATGGAACAGTGGTGAACCTTCCCAGGAGTGGCCGGCCGCCCAAAATGACCCCAAGAGCGCAGCGACGACTCATCCAAGAGGTCACAAAAGACCCCACAACAACGTCCAAAGAACTGCAGGCCTCACTTGCCTCAGTTAAGGTCAGCGTTCATGCCTCCACCATCAGAAAAAGACTGGGCAAAAATGGCCTGCATGGCAGAGTTCCAAGGAGAAAACCACTGCTGAGCAAAAAGAACATTAAAGCTCGTCTCAATTTTTCCAAAACACATCTTGATGATCCCCAAGACTTTTGGGAAAACATTCTGTGGACCGATGAGACAAAAGTGGAACTCTTTGGAAGGTGTGTGTCCCATTACATCTGGCGTAAAAGGAACACTGCATTTCAGAAAAAGAACATTATACCAACAGTAAAATATGGTGGTGGTAGTGTGATGGTCTGGGGCTGTTTTGCTGCGTCAGGACCTGGAAGACTTGCTGTGATAAATGGAACTATGAATTCTGCTGTCTACCAAGAGATCCTGAAGGAGAATGTCCGACCATCTGTTCGTGTACTCGAGCTGAAACGAACTTGGGTTCTGCAGCAGGACAATGATCCTAAACACACCAGCAAGTCCACCACTGAATGGCTGAAGAAAAACAAAATGAAGACTTTGGAGTGGCCTAGCCAAAGTCCTGACCTGAATCCTATTGAGATGTTGTGGTATGACCTTAAAAAGGCCGTTCATGCTCGAAAACCCTCTAATGTAACTGAATTAGGACAATTCTGCAAAGATGAGTGGGCCAAAATTCCTCCAGAACGCTGTAAAAGCCTCATTGCAAGTTATCGCAAACGCTTGGTTGCAGTTGTTGCTGCTAAGGGTGGCCCAACCAGTTATTAGGTTTAGGGGGCAATCACTTTTTCACACAGGGCCATGATGGTTTGGATTTTTTTTCACCTTTAATAATAAACACCTTCATTTACAAATTGCATTTTGTGTTTACTTGTGTTGTCCTTGACTATTGTTTAAATTGGTTTGATGTTCCGAAACACTTAAGTGTGACAAACATGCAAAAAAACAGGAAATGAGGAAGGGGGCAAACACTTTTTCACACCACTGTATGTCAGCTGGGATAGGCTCCAGCAACAACAAGCTGACAGCAGATCCTATGAGGCCTGATAGTTTTAGGTTGGGACCTCTGTGAACCAGACTTGTCTGATCTGTTTATCAGCTTATTACTTCTATTACAAGTCATAACGTCAAAAGAAAATACACTTGCTGACCACAGAAGACATTGTTTGGTTTACCCTAAACCCAGCAGCACTTGCATTTGCTGTTTTTTTGCTGTGTTATTGAAAGATTTCCCCTGTGTTGGCCGTGAAGAACAGAACTGTGTAAAAAAAATTAACAACTGAAACTTTAAAAGAGCCAGTGCCAGCGAGAAAAGGAAAGTTGTGAAGTATCCAGTAAATACATATTTTTAATACCAGTGACATGTGGCTTGTGGTTATTGTTTTGTTGTAATGAAAGCTAACCAAAAATTAGTTGCTGGTGGGCGGGTAGTCGAGCATAATATGAGTGCTTATTAACCTTTTCCAAAGTGTCCAAAAGTGGTCACCGTTTGGTATCGGTACACAACATTTGCAAAAAAAGTAAGAAAATGCTCTGGACACTATCCTATGTAATACAAACTGTAACATGGTAATATATATATATATATATATATATATATATATATATATATATATATATATATATATATGTGAAGAGCCACAGTTGTTATAAGTATGGAGCTGTAAAGGCTGAAAATGATCTGAAATTGGTATACCAATCACAGTATTGGTTATACATTGCTCCTGTTTTCTCATCTAGTTAGCAAAAAAATTTAAAAACAAGTTCCAGTTCTCTTTTTAGGCACTGTTATAATGTTTAATAGAAACGTGCTATTCCTCTATATTTGAATGTGTTGTGCTTATCAAGTTAAAGTTTTAGCTGGTGGCCATCTTTCCTGCAAATTCAGTATGGATCGGACCAGTAGTTTTGTTGTAATATTGTTAAAAAGCAAGCAAACAGACAGACCTCTGTTTCAGGTTGTCTGGATTCATGCATCTGGATGCTGTAAATAACAGCACAAATCAAACTTTCCTAAAACTTCAGGAACGTGTTTCCGATAATAAGCATGAACATAAGCTGTGTGAACTCTGGCAAGGTTAATGGATTAGTTCTTTGAGGTTCCTGAAAAACATACATGATCTTTTGTACCCTGCAGCATCACTGTGGCACCTTTGGACAGTGCCGATAATAAAGGCCTCCAGGTGGGTGTCCAGCTTCCAGGCAGTTCGCAGACAGGGCCTCAGCACCAAAACCAGCAGCTCCTCTTGACTCCAGCCAGCCTCCAACTCGCTCAGCTCCAGGCTCAGCTTACCCTCCATCGCCTAAAACTGGCTCAGGAAGGCAACACGGCTGCTGCGGCTGCTTCTGTGCTCAATCAGGTTCTTTCCAATGTCAACATGTCTCAGCCCTTGTTCAATCAATTACGGACTTCCTCTATGGTTGGAAGTCAACAGAGTGCCTTTCCCACAGGAGTTCTGGGTTTCTCCTCTTCAAATTCACCCTTGGGGGCCTTGGTTGGTGGAGGATTCAACCAAAATCCAGGTAATGTGAGACTGAACCATCCTTGCGGAGGAGGTACGATGGTTCAGCAGGGTGCTGAGTATGGGAAAAAGTGCGGGTCGACTTACCCCTCTGACACTGACAGACGTCTTCAGTACAACTTAGTTGGAGCGGCATCTTCTGCATTGGCCACTGCTGGTGATGGACCGTCCACAGTGATGAACGCTCAGGCAAAAAACATGACCGGTGCTGGTCTTCAGAGAGAGTTCTATGGGCAGGATATACAAGTGCAACAAGCTGGGTTTGGTGAGCAGAAAAGGAATGTTTTTAACTCCATGGGACATAAGGAGCAGTGGAAAGGTCACACCAACTTGTCTCACACTGGTAAGGTGGATGTGGTTACTAATCCTCCCCCAGCGTGGGTGGCAGCTGGACAGCCAGTTCAGCCCAGGATTGAACTGTATAACCCAGAGGAGCCAACCCCTGACCCAAAGTTAAACTGCAGCAGTGCTGCAGTTTCCTCTTTTGATTCGAGCGGCATGCAGGGGTTAGGAGCCTACCACCGCCTGCATGGAAAAGAGGAAGCTTCGGGCACCAGGACACTTCAGCCTTATCAGGTCAATGATTACCATGCTGTTACACCAACTCAGCTGCCACACCAGTGTAGCATTTGTGACAAGAAGGTCTACAACTTGAAGGTGAGCAAAATGATTAGTGTAAATCTTAACACCTGTTCATTATATGAACGTATGCAGGCCTATATTTGAAACAGAAACAATGAGATGAGAATAAAAATAGACATTTTAGCCTAAATATAGATGACATACCGTAGCTAAATGTTTTTGTGAGATGGGCAGCCTCGAACTAAATCCAAGATGGTGTCTCTTTAATTGGTTCCAGCAAGGAGGTTATACAAGGGGTATGCAAGTGCCGCCAAGGGAGGGCAACCATTGGGCCTCCTGCGCCCAAGCTCTTTGAATCTACATGTTTAGACGGTGTGTATGTGTTAATGTGTGTGTACTTGTCTTTAGGACTGGGATCAGCATGTGAAGGGAAAACTACACCTGCAGAATCGAATGTTGTACGCAAATGAAAGGTGAGTTATTTGCAACTCTGAAAATGAACTGGACAGCGTTTGAATTAGACCCTGATTGCAGAAAGTATTCTATTATTAACTTAGGATGTTCAGAAAGCCGGTGTCTTCACGTCAGTTTGTCGATTTTCAGACTATTACAAGCAAAAGGCATTTTTTTATTCTGTATTATTACTGAACACGGCCCCAGTTTCTTACCAGCTTTTCTCACACGGTTTTAAAACAATGCTGAACAATCCAGAGCCAACTACTTTTTGTAGTCTGAAATGTTTTAGTTTCCCTCTCCTTGCACCGTATGCAGCTGTCTTGATCTTTCTACGAATATGAGCGCTGTCATAAGATATGAGCGAGCAAGGCAGGGGAGAGACAGCTAAAATCAGCCGTCTGTGATTGTTGCAGCTCGGCGGCGGTATCAGCTGGAGCTGTTCACTATGCTGTTGGCAGGCCTTCTGATGGAGGTCTGAACCCTGGAGGAACGAGCCCCATAGTTTGTTCTGCTGTGAGTCAAGGTAGGATGACCCACCACCGGCTATGTATCTCCTTACATTAGCACTAAGAGTAAAACGTCACTCTTAACTCCTGCTGTGAGAATGATGTTTTACCGGTCGCTCGATGGTGAGAAACAGAGTATTTTTAGAGTGTGAGGCAGCATGTTTTTATAATTGAAACCCGCTTATCTTAACACACTGAAGTGCTGTGTGCAGTTCGAACAAAGTTTTTTGAATTCCCAAAACACCACAGCACTATGTCAGATCTTTTTTTCTTTCATGCTGGAGGAGTTGCAGTAAACAGCTCAGTGCTTCCATGTACTGCTTTTCTACACATCAGCAGACCCTCTTGATCCTGTTACATATCTTTGATGTATTCACTTAAGTATAATTACTTATTGCAAACCACCAGCATAAAATAATATTTGTGCCTAACTGCCTAACAGAATTTTTATCGGATGAGTAATCTGACTTTAGAAAGATCCTGAGAGACCTTCCGAGATCGGATGTCACCTTTAATTAATTCCTTGTGTTGTTCTGTTTAAGTATTGCATTCCCAGTGCTAGTAAGGTGGGTGAGGAAATGTATTTAAATAAAGTGGGAACAATGCGTTTTCTTTTGAGCCGCCCAAGACTGGGTGGCTGTTTGAAGTACCCCAACCAGTAGCATGTGCCATTTTCCAAAAGTTCTGAGGTCATCCCATCACAGTTACATCTCCTAGCGTGCAGAGGCAGAACAATTCAGTTCAATTTAGTTTCATTTGAATAGTGCCAATTCACCACAACAGTCATTTCAAGTCCATTTAATAGTATTAGAATGAAAATACAATTTATTATTATGGCTCCCAGTTTTGGCTAGGACTCTCTTGTAAAAGAGATTTTAAGTGTCATTGGGATTTTCCTGGTAAATTAAAGGTAAAATAAAATAAACAAAAACAAAAACAAAAAAACAGCGATCAGATGATCTCTTATGAGCAAGTCTTTGGCAACAATGAACTCCCTTGTAACAAGAAGCAGCCTCTGGCAGAGCCAGGCTCAGGGCAGGTCAGCCATCTACTGCGACTGGCTGAGGGGTGAGGGGACAGAGAGAAGAAAAGAAAGTAGAACGACCGCTAGCTAGCTGTGACTTATACCTGCACGATTTTCACCTGAAATGGCAGAAATCATCATAAAATCGGCTCAATCAAACACCACGTGGGCTTTGCAGTTGAGTGAAGGCGGGATGAAGACTCCAGTCCAACTCATCTCAGCATTCTCAGCTGCATCTCCATCTGGTAATGTCTGTGGAGCTACAGAGTTTATGTGAAAATGGATTATAAGTAAAAAAATAAATAAATTAAAAAATGGAAGTACATCCGCATCACAGCGGAGCATCATTACTTCCGGGAGGTTACTTCTCAAGAGTGACGAGTCTTTCAAAGCCTTTTCTTCCAACTAGATGTTGTTTGGAAGAAAAGGCAATCAATAAACAACAAAAAAAAAAACGATGGAAAAAAATAGATAATCCTGCTTTAGTAAAGCAAAGGTTTTTCCCTTTGCACTGGGTTTACTGTTTCAGGAAAGCTGTAAGTTCCCATTTCAAATTGTTTCCACAGATGTATCCTCAGGAGCCAATATGTCGTACTTGCCAGCCACAGCCATGAAGACTTATCCCATGTCAGACACAGGATTTGCCTCACAGCAGCCAGAGTCAAAGGTCAGACAAATGTTTTTTTTGTTTGCTTGTTTGCTTTTTAAATCAGGATTATTAGTTCGCCAAGGGTGTATAAATCTAATTCTGAGACAGGCCGTGAAGAATGCCGGCGACAAAGAAACAGCTGAAACGCCATGAAACACAAATTCTTGATTGCGCACTCCTTTTAAAAAAAAATACATTTATGGTTCAAATTTGATTCTTTTCAATTACCGCTCCAACAGTATACTGAAAGGGCACTAGTGGCTTTTAGATGATCATTTGTTCCACGTGACATCTAAGCAGCAGGAGAGAGTGAATAAGGTAAATCAGCTCTGAATGTGTGCTGGTTAATGGATGGACTCAACACCAGGCTTCGAGCTGGCTTAACAACTCTTCTCCACTGAACTTTAATAGCTGGCAAACCATATCGACATAAAATACCTTAAAAATATAGAGTTATAAAGATTTTTTTTTTTATATACTCCTATTTTACCTCATAATGATTATCAGCCCTGCCAAAACAATTTACACGTGTATCTGTGAAATTATTGTTTTCGGCTTTTGCATTAACTGATTCTTCCATTTACTTAAGGCAGGAAAATCACATTTACCAGATGTGAGGCAAAAGCAAATACTAATCTTAACACTCGTCTTAAAGTATCCCTAAGAGCATTATGATCGTAGTGTAAGCCTAAATGTAGTCCTACAGTCAGTTTGCCTGATGTAAAGAGTCTGTTTTTGACTGGGTTTAAAAAAATAGCAGCTGTTGACGGGCGTCCATCACGAGGGCAGGTCTCTTGAAAAGCACAGTGCGGATGATGAGTGAGGGGAAAGGACACCAAAATTAGACCCAGCAAACCTTCAGAAAGCCTATACTTATGCCTAGCATGCAGCTTTCAACAGTCAGCGGGCATCAACGCACACCCAATGTAGGACCGCGTATTGTTTTCCACAAGCTAGTACAGCTCCAGATGCTTTCTTGTTGTCTTTAAAGCCACTTGCTCACAGTTTATTAGCTTTATCTTTAACTTTTCAGCTGATACGGTACGCTTTCTTGCCCAGTTCGCCCTTGAAAAAATACATTTTTATCTTAAGAGACTTCCTAAATATAAACTTAAGATACAAAGTGTAGTTTGTAAATAATGCATGCTGTGCATTGTATATAAGTATTTAATATTGGATAAAGATTTAAAGTGCAAATGTATCAGCCATTTGTTTGTTCTTTGTTGCCAGGGTATCTGTCTAACAGGAGCTTGAAGTTAGCGATGGAAGAAGCCATGCGTGTCTTTGGTTGGTTATTGACAAAGGATTTTATTTTATTAGCACGGAAATATTTATAGGCTGCGCTACACGAGCTAATGTTAGCTGCAATAAACACACACCTGTCCAAGCCTAACATGTGAGATTTTATTGTTTTAAAAGCCTTACGAGAGCCCAGAGATCACACAAATGCACATACGTATGTGTGCGATGATATTTCTCTTTGCAGTGTATGAAATTTAGTTTTTGTGTGTGCACAGAAAGAAAATTTAAAAAAATAAATAAAAATTAAATTATTACTTTGTAGTTTTCTTAAAATAAAAATAAAATCTACACTTTAGGAAGTAAAGTTTTATTCATAAAATTCCACAGAAAAGCAGTCAGAAATCACTGTCCAAGAAAATAAATTAAATTAAAAAAGAAAAATAATAATAAATAATAAATAAGTGCTGCAATAGCAACACAAACAGAGGTAGTTTTAACTACTTTTTTGAAAGAATCCACAGAGTCAACCAAACACGGTCAACATGTCTTTAATAAGAAGCTGGGATAAGTAGTCTGGAGCCTGGCTGTTTAGTGCTCTGTATCAAAGTTTTTACAAATCCTAAAGTCTGTCGGGAGCCAATATAAAGAATATAAAACAGGAGAAATGTGAGCGAGCTTACTAGAACACATTAATAGTCTGTCCAAAGCATTCTGTATTGCTCGGTGGCATGGGAGAGATCCGGTAAACAGGGCACTGCAGTAATGTAAGATCAATTACACAAATGCATGAACGGTTTTCTCCAGTTCAGTCGAGTAAATCACATGTCAAAAATTTAGAAATATCCCTTAAATGAAGGAAACAGGGAAAAGAAATAGATTTTACATGTGCCCAGTGAGGAACCAAGAACGCTGGACTTGGTAGTTGAGCAAAGAGAAACAAAAGCCTGCCTGATTTTAGGAAAGACAAAAGAAAGGAAATGAACTGAAACACATTTACTTACAAACCTAACTATAATTTAAAAAAAAATACTTTTTTATTTTTTAGTTTCAGAAGAGGCATGACAAGATCTTGATGCATATGTTTCTTGAGAATCACATGTCATGACTGCGAGTCAGTTGCCTTTACACGTGGTGTTGTTATACCTATTCTATTATTTCAGGAATCTGACAAAAACCCTCCATATTATGACACAAGCTGCAATAAAAACAAAGCAAAGCCAAACATTTTTAAACAAACAAAACGAAGCTGAAACGGTCACTTTGAAAACAAACAGGAACTACAGTGAAATGAAAGCTACAATAACTCTGGTAGAAACCATCATAACACAAAAACCTTTTGGAGGGTTGATTTTGTGATCAGATATTTAAAAAATAATAATTCCCTACACTCAGTGCAAAGATAAAAGCTTTTACTTTTAGCTGCGCCCTTGTTCATAAGGGGCTGCATGTAGCGCCACGTGTTTGAAGAGGCAAATTTTTACACAGGATGCCCCTCCTGATACAACCCCCTCGCCCATTCAAACAGTATATAAGCCTTGGCGCGTACATACATACATGAGAAGCGTGCACAGTTTTTGTTTGTTTGGACTGCAGCGTCAGCTGTCCAGCCTGAGGTAACACAGTAGCTTCTTTTGAGAGAACTTGAACAGAGATAAACACAGGATTACAGCTAACTGCTGTGTGGAGCACAGACCTAAAGACCCCGGGGGTCGCACCCCCCTGAGGCAGCAGTGTTGAGTTTCAGACTGGTGAGAGACTGGTAAAGCGATCTGAGGAATCGGCGTGTGAGCGCGCTGCACTGGAACGTGGGGAGAAACTGTGAAACCAAACTGGCCATCTCCCTGGATCTTTCAGCATGAATCCTGATTTGTACAAATAAACAGACATATCCTTAGGAGAGGTTCCAGGTAATGTCACTGAGCATGCTGTCAGGGAATATATGGGGGGAACGGTACGGGGACAGGTAAAGTTTTCTTTGTAACTGTAACGAATTCACAAGGGTTTAATTAATATGTTTCAATCAGGGTTGATTTCCAGTTCAGTTAGGAGTTCATTTGGAGCTGGTTTGGGAAACTGATTTCACTATGACTGCAAGCGCTTCCAATCCTGTTCTTTATGTAGCTGTGCTTTTTAATTGTTAGGCTAACAGCTAAGGTAATAAACATTAATACCAAACATCTTTCCTTGGCGGTAATTCATTTATCCAAAATTCCTGGTTTTTGTTGCTTTCTGTTGTGCATTTGCAAAATGAACCACACTGAGGAGGTCCAGGCTGTGCGTAAAGTGTCACCTTGTGAGTAGGCAACATAACGCTGCACTTCTGGTTTGCAGTCCACAGAAATGGCTACTGTTCAACGCCTGAGCCAACCTTGACAGTGATCTTAATGCTGTGGTCAAACTGTCTGGCCTTTCAGACACAGGCCTGACTTTTACAGGTCACACATGTGTGACTACAGCGAGCAGCGACCGAGCCTCTTGTTCTCACTAATATTCCAGGCACATAAACAGCCTATTCCTGGATCTGTTTATTGAGCCCATCCTGAATCGACCTTTATGCATTCTGGTGGTGGCAGTGGAACTGGCATGGGGCTGTTAATAGAATTATCACTATTGCATCTGAAGTTGTTAATGTCACTATGCTGGCCAGAAACAATTAAGTTGTGATATTCTTTTTCTTTTTTTTTAAATCTAGCATTATTAATCCATTTTTTGTCTAAAATATAGTCACATGACACATCTCATGTTTGGACCATATGTTTTGAATTATGTTGCTCAGGATATGTTCCGCCGCGCACTAAACTGACTTGTAAATTGTAAAAGTTGTCTCTTATGAAGAGATTTATACACAAAAGTCTTTGTTATTGTTGGGCTTTCCTTGGACAAATTCCCAATAAAAACTGAGACGCTGACTCCTGGGCTGAAGTTGAATTAGAACCGCAGTCTGTCCCACACATGGAGCTGTCTGTCAGGTTTGTCAACCAGAGATGCCGGAAGAGGAGGAGGGACGCCGGAGAAGTTGCAGTTGCAGCACAATGGCTGCAGAAATAAGACTCCGCGATATAACAAGTTGAATTTACAGCCACTTGCCGCAGCGATGTCAAAGGAACATGAGGTGTCAAATGGCATTTCAACTAACTAGTTTGATGATGACTACAGTCCTTGCATTTGCAAGCTACAATATGCAGTAGATGGACCACTAAAAAGGGGGTGTGCAGTTCTCCAACACAGTAAAGAAGATGCATAAGATCTGCAGGTATCTGAATTATCAATTAGAATATCCCTTATATGGCTCAGCTTTCTTTGGTAGTTCCTTTGCCTTTTCTTTTCTCTGATGATTGGCCTAAAAAAATAATAAATATAATATGTACAATAGTTAAAAGTTAAAATAACCTACAATATATTAAAATCTTACATAATACAGAGAAAAGCACTGTTTAGTTAAATAGAGCGTACATAATACACTTATATAATATAGGTATAGCATGATTACAGTCTTGTTAAAGGTAAAAAATAGAAGTCGCTGTTGGTTGTCCATAAGCCATTTCCTGAGGCCATGCTTAAATTCAATAACAGGATGGGTAATCTGATAAATGGAGATACTGAATTCCATTGAGGTGATGCTCTAAAAAGTAAAGATAGCTGAATAAAGTTGTTTTAATACTAAAGTTATAAGTGCTATAAAAATCTATTAGGTAGGTATGCGAGAATCTCTGAGTGGAAGCAAGTCTAATAGTAACTTATTTGCAGCCTCTGTCATGATATACTGTGATATCACACTGGCCGCATGCAGAAGGCGACTTGTTAATCTGTATGCTGAACATTATATGGCCTTGAATGAAGCCCTGTGGGACACCAGTTGATGTACACAGGGGATTCGATTTATAATGACGAATTGCATAAAAATTCCACATGGGCTGAAACATGGGATTTGATGGTGTTAAAGAGAAAACAAATACTATAACCTTATCTGTACAGTCCCTGCAGTTCAGTTCCAATGTATCACCACTCTCAGTTAAAATTTTTTAAAAAAGGTAAAAACTAATAATAGATTAAAAAAAGATATTACAAATGTGGGGCTGAGCATTACAGGTCACTATACTTGGCAGCCTGGAGGGATTTGTGTCCAATGTCTGGACCTAGTCAGCTGACAAGTCTCTGTAACTAAACAAAAAAACCTTGCATCAGCACTGCTGCATTACTCCCAAGGAACTATTAATAGATGCATTGAGGTTGGCTGTATTAACGAGAGGAAATTATACATTGTCCTGTTTGTTAGCATTGTTAGCATAATGTTAAACTCATTTTATACTAGAGAGATTATTAAGGGGTGGCAGATATGTTTTCATTATCAACCAAAATTAGATAAGCCTAGCTTCATATAATAACTGAAGGAAGGGGGACACTGCTAATCAAGCTTTGTCGAGGGGAAAGGGGGAGGGGGAAATTTCCCCCTTGAAAAGGCTTTTAAACTTACCTTATAAACACTGGGCCCACCGCATCTGAATTCCCTGACCAGCAGCTGTGTTCAGCATTCTGGAAGTCATGTGTTCATTGTGGGGCACACTAAATTTAACAGCTAAACACAGCTCTTTGTATCCTGGTCATGGTGTTAATAGCACTGTAAATAGGATAAAGTTATTTTAACGTGTGTGTGTGTGTGTGTGTGTGTGTGTGGTTGAAGTTAAAGATCTAAATACTAAAAAAGTTGCGTGAACGTTGTTAATTTAAATGCTGTAAATGACCGGTATGTTTAATCAAACACGGTTGCTCATATTCATATTCACAGCCATTTCCCATCAGAAAGGCCTCTGCAGGCCGAGTCATCCACATATGCAACCTCCCTGAGGGCAGCTGCACGGAGAACGATGTCATCAACCTGGGACTACCCTTTGGCAAAGTTACCAATTACATTCTCATGCGATCTACACATCAGGTAAAAACTGTAATTATTTATCAGTTAATAATAACTTGTTAAATTTAATTTTTGGCCGACACTCATTCAGAAGAATATATGCGTTACTTATATTAGTATAAGAAATTAACCTGTGCACCATCCAGCATATACACACACACACACACAGCACACAGTCATTTATTTTGCCATTTATTCATGTGCTATTGCAGTCCAGCTGCTTGTCAGACATACGGTTGAGTAATGGGGTTTTAATGCCAGTGCCGGGGTGTTTAATTACACACTTCCAAACTTTAAATTGTGTTAAATGTGTTGCTGTGTTTGCAAAGATTTCTGTAGTGATTACCTCCGGGAAAGTTGTGGCTCGCAAGATTATCTTTATTTGGAACAAATGCAAAAAAAACAATTATATTTGTCCTCTTTTAAAAATCATTGGCATCTTCTTTAATGTTGCAGCAGTTACATGATACCATATACTTTGTTATAACTTACCGGCTGTTTAACAGAACTGCAGCATTAATATCACCCCTATCAAGTTTAAAGCACTCACTCTAAAACCACGGTATTAACTGCAAAGACTAAAGCACGTGTTCCAGTAAATTCACATGTTAATGAAATATGATATTCATGAATGATGATTTTCAGATTTCCTTTCATGCACGCTGTCATCTGAAATGTAAAATATATGTTTGAAAAGATTAAGCCTGGAAGAAAAAAAAAAGAACCTCTCATAAGAGGTTTCATGTTTATAGCAGCTTTCTAACTTTTTGTCATCCCATCAGGCCTTTCTGGAGATGGCGTATGTTGAGGCAGCTCATGCCATGGTTCAGTACTACCAGCTGACTCCAGCTATGATAAACAACCAAAAACTTCTGATTCGAATGTCTAAGAGGTACAAGGAGTTGCAACTCAAGGTAAAAACAGAGTAAAAAAATAGGTTATAGACTATGTTGGGCATTTACTAAACGCAAATGTCTTTTTCATTTAGAAACCAGGTAAAGATGTTCAGTCGATCATCCAGGATATTACGTCGCAGCGGGAAAGGGATGAGATGCAGCAACAACATGAACAGTAAGGAAACTTTGAGTCGCAAACGTTTGCTCTTGTGCAGCAGACTTCTTTGGGTTGCTAATGGAGTAAATGCAGTCTCAAAAATGTAGATCATCTTTCTCCAGCTACATGCCAGAGAGAGCACGTTCCCGCAGCCCTATCAGCCACTCTCTGAGTCCTCATTCCCACAGCCCCAGTTTTACATCATGCAGCTCAGCTCATAGCCCCCAAGGCGCGCAATGCAGGGGTCCAGAGAGAGGCTTTGATGGCCTGGGCCCCCAACGGGGCTCTTGGGAGTGGTCATCGCACTTAAGAAAGGGCGAGGATGAAAGAGAGAGGGATGATCCATGGAGGAATGGGAGCAGTGTGGATGATGATCGACCTAATGGGCGGGCTGACCGTCGAAAGATCTACCAAAAATCCTTAAATCATCTCAGTCTGAGATTTGCAGATGAGCGAGGAGGTGGAGGAGAAGGGATGAGGGGCAGCAGAGACTGGCACCCAAGAGGCAGCCCTCAAGGCTCATCCTTCAACTCATACAGGAGCAATGAAGATGATTTCTACAAGGAGCAAGTGTATAAGTCAGACAAGCCGCTCAGACCTCCACACCAGCGACATGACACAAAGCCAAAGAGGAAGGATGGTGGTGACCACCACACTTGGTCCAGGCATTCAGAGACTAACATGACTGATGAGCCACTTTGCAGAACACCTGAAAATAAAAGGCAGAGTTCACCAGGTGGGGGCAGGAGCAAAAAGACAAGCAGGAGGTACACGGCCACGTCGAAAAAAGAGCGAGAAAATGCTACTGAACATACTGTGAGTAACTTCTGTAAGTGTACATTGTTATTATAGCCCTGCTTCACATCTGCCACATATTTCCTGCAATTAAAGACATTTTGTTTTTTTTAGGATTGCCGCCCAAAGAAAAATCAGTTTCACCTCAGAAAATCAGTAAAACAAAAGAGGCTTCTGAATGTGGTAAAGACAGGGACACAGTAAGTCAACAGTGTTGATGTTTAAGACACCTTTTAAACGCTCGCTCTAGCTGGAAGCTAGAAGTAGCGTATTAACAACTACGTTCTTGACCCATTTCCTTAGGAGAAGGACTGGGAAAGTTGTGACGACACCGATGAAGAGTGTTGGTATCCTAAGAACATGGAGGAACTAGTCACTGTAGATGAAGTGGGAGGAGAAGATGATTCCATTATTGAGCCAGACCTTTCTGAGTTAGACGAGCTTACGTCCTGCCCCAAAGACTCTGCAGTGGAGCAATCAGTAGAGGAGCGCAAATCACCATCTACCTCATCCTTGGAGGCGCAGCAGACATTTAACGACAAATCTAAGACTGAAAAGTCTTGTGGGGACGCTGGAGACCAGGCAGCAACAACTGTAACTAAGAAAGAAGAGAGTGTTTTGACTTCGGCCAAAGAGGAAGACCAGAAAACAAATCCAGTGACTTCAGAGTTACCAGTTTCTAACCTTAGTGAATGCCCCAGTGAGGAGTTAAAGGCTGCATTGGAGGAGACACGCTTAGAGGATAGTGAAGCAACCAATAATGGGCCACCGGGAGGGCCAGTGGAAAATCATGTTTGTGCATCAGAGGACAGTAAAACTCCAGAAGTAGTACAGGTCACGGATGTAGTCAATAATGGAGTGCAGCACAAGGACAGCATTCATAAAAAAGGTAAGTTTAGTGTTCACAGAAGAAACAAGTGTTCAGTCTTAAGGTTAATATTTTCCAATTATATGAATTTCAACAATTCAGCACTATAATGGACTGTTAGTCATTTGTTGGACAAAAGACTCTAGCTTTAATTATAAAAAAAAAGGTGGGACCTGTAAAACTATGCCTCTTTATGTAGCTTTTTAGGATAAGATATGTTCTTTGCTGTTTGTTTTCTGTGTTTCTCATTGAAGACACAGGACAGCAAAGTTATCTCAGCTGACTGTAGGTTAGAAATGTAATTAGAGCTATTCGATGCATGGAAATGGAAATAAGGACGGCTTGAAAGGATGGCTGTTTTTTTTTTCTACAGCTCTCTTATTTAGTTCCCTAAACTCAGATGAAAAAAATAACAAAAAGTATAAATTCCTTTCTCATAATTTATTTGCCTTTTATAGACAACGAGGCCTGCTCACCATCCCATGAACAAGACAGAGCTGTCAGTGAACACAGCATACCTTTGGGTAAGCAGAACACATTTTATTACCATGACTGTTACACTAATAAAACCACTGAGAGCGACTGGTTCTTATTTTGTCAGAAAAATCAGCCTACATCAGTGGCTAAATGTAAACCAGCTTAAACACAACTGTAAGTTTTTTCCAGCCATTTGGAATAAAGTTCACAGCCTGAAAAGGTTTTTACAAGTTTCAGATTCTGAATGAATCAAAATGTCACACATGAAAAGTCTAGAATGAATTAGAGAAAAGTTTTTGTTTTCTTTTTTTTTTTGGTAAAGTATTAACTTAGTGTGTCATCCACCCTGACATCCAGTCTACTTCTGGTATCTTTATATGAGTTTGGATGTTGTCTAAAGTTTCGCTTACCTACAGAAAGCACACAACAGAGAAAATCAGCTTCAGATGCAAATGCACTACTGGAAATACTTTGGTTTAGGTGAGGGAGCTACCTGGCTAGAGCATGCAGGAGATTGGACACCACTGTCTTGCTTTGGATTCACTTGACTATTACCTCTGTTCTATAGTGGTGTGCGATATTGCAAGATTTGGCATTGATCGATACCAAGTAAATACAGGGCCAGTATTGTCGATACTGATACCGATACTTTTTAATAATTACGAAGAATTTTCATGAAGTTTAAGTGTTGTTGTGAATTTTTTCTTTTCTTTTTTTTTTTTACTTTGGATCATTAATTAGTTAAAAACCAGAATAGATTTGGGCAAAGTTTATAGGTAAATAGAAAATACTTTATCAAAATAAAAGTTTTTGTTCTGAAACAATAGAACAGCAACAAAACAATTTTCTTTTTTCTTAAATAAAGTGTACAAAATGATCATTCGAAAACAGAAAGTGTAATACAAAAATGTAATAAAAAATATCCCTTCATTCAGTAATTTTCTGGGTTTTTTTCTTAAATAAACAAGCTGTACAAAAATCTACATCCTTATAAAACATTTACACTTCCGGCCCCGCCCCCACTTCCGGCCTGCGATTTGATGTCAAAAATATAAAACAATTTGGCCCTTTAAGTTACTTTTTTGGTATATCGCTTTCTCCTCCAATTAAGGGGGGGAGGAGTTAGCGAAATGTCAAAAAAGTAACTTAAAATCGCGGGCCGGAAGTGGGGGGCGGGGCCGGGAGTGCTCGACAAATTCCTTTTTTCCCAAGTAAAATGTGTTACGTGTCACGTGACGGTATAACATCAAAACACTGAGCCTCACAGAGCAGGAGGAGCCGCACAGCACAGAGCAGGCAAAATGTACCTGCTCTGTGCTGTGAGAGGAGCGGCACTTAAACAGTGAGCTCGCATCTTTGATGAAACCACAGCACTGCATGCAGGAGAGAAACTGAAGCTGAAGTATCAGTTTCATTACACTAGTATTGATCAATATCAGTACCAACATTGGTATTGATATTATCGAATATTTGGATCGATCTGCCCACCACTAACTGTTCTACTCAGTGTCGCGCAGTCAGGGGAGGCAGGGAGGTGGTGCCTCCCCTGTCATTACGACTAGTAAAGTGCTAACAATTATAACCTGATGGTCAGAATATAAGGTCTGAAACAGGAGTCTCAGTGTGCATCTGAAAGAAAATTCTTTAATCCATATATGTCAAAGCAATGCACTTAAAGCCCACTTATCACGGCTATATTTAATCATTATCGTGGACAAAAGCTGATGGAGTCTTGAGCCTGTAGTCTTAGTCCTAAAGATAAAGTATTATCTTGGACACCATTAGTAAGGGCACTGACAATCTGTTGCATTAGCACTCTAATTGACTGGATCTGCTTGGCCACTTGCTGACCTATTTCTGTGAGCAGGTTGTGAAATGCACCCCTGAGGGATGAGTATTTATATTATCATTAGAGTTAGAATGGCACAGCCAAGCACATGGCCAGTTTTCGGAGACTTACAGTGCATAAGCAACACAACAACAACAGACCTCAGTGCAGAGTGCAGACATGGAAGCAGTGTGCAGTTATTTCTGTTGCATGTGTGTCCACATGTGAAAACCTGCGTGCAATAAGAAGAAGATCAAGACAAACGTAATGCTGATCCGCCCTCTGGTTGTTTCCATCTTGTTCATTTTTACCTTTTTTTTTTCTTTTTGCTGTAATATATGTGGATGTGGGAGCATTGTCAGAAGCAAATTTAAGAAGGTTTCTGATTGGCTGTCGTGTACTCACCAGTCTAAAGCCTCCTCGTGACTGTTGAAACATTTTTACAAAGATTTAGAAAATCTTTGACATCCGGTCTTTAGTTATTCAAGCACACAGTATCATTACAGCTTAGTCTTTTCGAAAGTCCAACTTTATTTTTTATTTCAGCAAAATTAAATATTATCTTCACATCTAATTTTAGTTATTTGAGTTATGCATAATTATCCTTGTTACTAAAAATAGGGAACTGTGTACTTGAGATTGAAATGAAGGCAGTGGACATGGTACAAGAAGTCACTGCCAACACGATGGTGCAATTCCATCACAGTGTGATCGTTTTTTTTTAATCGTTACACTTACCAGAAATGAAAATGCTGACTCACTGAAGTATACTATGGTGCTTGGAGAATATAATCCCATTCTCTTGAATTAATTTAACATAGCACAAAATCAAATTGCGATCTTGTGACATCACACTACAGAAATGAACACAAGCGTCCAGTGCAGTCAGACATTAAACAGCTGTTGTCTTGCCAGCTCCCTAATTGAAAGTGTGTGCGTGATGTCCGGTTGTGCCCAGCAAATAGCTCAGATAATTGTCTGGTGGAGTCAGAACGAGTGAGCAGATGTCACACTCGATCCAGGTGCTCGCCGATTCCCCCGACGCCGTCCGGAGTTCATGATACAAAAGAAAGACACGGTGATGGCTGTAAGCAGAGGGTGGGGGGTGTCGACTGGAGGAGGTCAGTAATAGGGATATCACTAAAAATCAATACAGGAAAAATTAATTCACAAAAAATTTAGATTAGTGGAAATGTGTGAGGGCATCACGAGGGGAGAGAGAGTGAGAAAAAAGTGTAACCTGAGAGCAGCAGCCTGATGGTCTCAGTCAGCCATGAGTCCCAGTAGAGTAGTTAATTTATGTTTGATGACTGACCTTCAATTTAAAATATTTTTTTAATTATTATTTATCGATAATCGATGTAATGTTTTTTTTCCCACTTATAAAATCATAAATTTTGTGATTTGAATACACAGAAGTGGTGGGGTGAGGCATGACTGTGATTCTGGGTCAAAGTTAAATTTATTTGAATCTGTCCCAAAAGTTTTTATTAATAAATACCTTTGTGAGTCCCCCTCTTTTGCCAGGCGATTGAATTTTAATTATTGTTTTTCCCGTCTGATAGGAGTGGAGTTTGTCGTGCCGAGGAGCGGCTTCTACTGTAAACTCTGCGGACTTTTCTACACCAGCGAGGAAACGGCGAAGACCGCTCACTGCCGCAGCACGGTACACTACAGGAATCTGCAGGTACAGCCTGCACAGCGGCACGCTCCTCCTTTCTTTTATTCAGTCTTTATTAATTTATTTATATAAAAACATCATGCATCTGACACAAAAGAGCGTGTGGGCATATGCACCTCTGCCTATTTAAAGTCAATCTGTACACTCCTCGCTGAGGATTTCGCTGGCCATGGGATTACACCAGCTGCTTTCAGGCTGGCGAGTAATCTCTTTGTTTTACTTTCAGCACGTTCGTATTATATTAATTTAATTTTCCTTGCCTTTCTTCACAGGAGGATAAAACTTGCTTTTAATTTTTTGTAAAGTATAATTTTGTTCCCCAAGCAAAATTCTCTGCCAAGGAAAGTTAATGACTTTCCTCTTTTAATTTAGCACCAACCCCACTGTGTAAACTGTATGATATATTTATAAGCACGTCTTTTTGAAACCCGAGCTCCTTTGCTCTCAGAAGTATTTTCGTTATAAACTTTAATTTGGCAAACAGCACAGATTCTTCAATAATCGCCTCATCAGGTAGCATCACAATCTTTTAAAATAAATAATGGCTTATTGTGGGAGTTTTTTGAGGAAATTTGCTGAAATCCTCACATTTCAGGAACTGGAAATGTGAGGATTTTACTTTTACAACACATGTTTGTGGCTGGACAGACCTTTATGTTTAGGTTTCTTTTAGACCATTTTCTGAATTTTACGAGCCTTCCTTTGATCATGGCTGAAATTCCAATAACTAAAAAAAAAAGCCAGCAGATCATGATCTTAAACTGAAATCTTAAATAAATATACAGTTTACCGTCCCATCCCAGCGCACACACACACACACGAACATTAGCATTGCATGTAATCTCGCGACTGTATTAGGTTTCCTGTTATTGGCCAGTCAGCACCGAGCCATCTTACATTTCCCTCGTCCTTTGCAGCACAGCTGAAGCGAGGTCGAGGAGCGCGTTTCCTTCACATTTGATGCATGACATTCCAAGAAGGAAGAAGAAAAAAAAAACAGTTTTAAACAGTTGTGCTGTCTGTCACAGCTCTGTGTGCTCAGACGTTCATTTTCTTTGATTTTGTTGTTTTTATTCGTGTTTTACTCTTCTCGTCTGCAGCAGAGGGAGTTTATACTTAACACAGCGAGCACAAAATAAACGATTTAAGGACCGAGGCTGGTCAATTATAATATTAAATCCGGATATGTATTACTTTAAATTTACTGAGTCTGATGTGTCCGTGCATAAAGTGTTTGGACCACCTGTGACTCAATCAATTCTACAGAAAAAAAACCCAAAAAAGTCATAAAATCTTTAGTAAGACTGTGAAAAGAAACTTCCAGCATATGGAAAAGACTGACCACATGGTGGTTTCCCTCTTTTACTCTCTTATTCTGACCTTTGTTTAAAAAAAAAAAAGGATTTCAATGGGATGACCTGGATATATCTACATTAACGCATCTTTACTATAGAGGTGTTAGTCTTGGTTTTAATTTTGGGGGACAAAAATCACATTAACATTTCACATTACCTTCTATTATAAAAAATACCTTTTTGCAGCCGGATCATTCACAGTCATCAACAGGTAGAATAGGTGTTAGGGTGTTGGGGGCAGCGCTGGAGCAAGACTGATCCATGAAAAGTCCAGCATGCAACTTGCAGGTATTAAAGGATCTCCCGCTAACATCCTGGCGTCAGATACTGCAGAGGCACCTTGAAAGGTTAAACCGGAGCTTTTTCGACACCATGCAGAGGATCAACAACACAATATGACAGTGGTCATCTTGCTGTAACTCATCAGTGTGTGTTTTTTCTTTTACAGAAATACCTGTCGCAGCTGGCAGAGGTCAGTCTATCGGGCGTGCTCTGAACCTCCAGCTGCGCGGCGACGACAGCTTGACCTCTCACCTCCTGCAAAATGAACATCAGAAGAGTTGTGTGAGTCCTAAAGCACGGATAATGCGCTTCAGGATAACACGGCGTAAAGCGGACAAATTCAACAATGCTGATGTTTGCGGGACGGGACGGCTAGAACAGACGCTTTCAGTTCTGTAAATGTACTCGAGGTGAAATGTATAGTGAGGTTTTAATATTTAACTGCAATTTTATCATTTTTCGGACAGTTTTACTTTATCGGTTTGCGTGAGATAAAGTTCTTTTATTTGAATGAAAATGCATTTACAGTAGTGTTAAACTCTTTAGATAAAAGTCTTTCACAGTTTGTCTCCACATCATTGAAACAACCATGATAGATTTACATCTGCTAAATTACTTGAATATGTTGAGTATTAAGACTTTTTTTTTTTTTTTGCATTGTTACAGAGCCTGAGAGCTCAGCGCGCTTAAGACAACAACAAAAGCCAACATTGGCGACACTTGGTGTTGTTGTTTTTGTTTTGTTTTTTCACTTTGCAACATTTGTTGTTGTGCTGACGTCATATTAGCGAGGATGTTTTCGTCATCTTCTCGTACTTGACTGCGACGTGAGCTCTCAGGACCACTGTATTTTTTTTCCCCCTCGGTTTAAAAACTGAGGCCGACTCTCAGGTTTGTTCTTCTTGTTAAACAGGTTTCACTGTAAAGATCATAAAATTCAAATTTTTATTTATATCTGAGGCTTTGCGCCTTTTTCTGTTTTTATTTATATTTTTTTTTGTTTTCTTTCCTTTTTCCCCCACACACGATGTGAACTTGAGTATCTGTCAGGGAAAAATGTACATGGTTTGGATTAATAATATTTCAGTGATACAAAAGATCTTTATTTTCTGGAAGTTTTATGTTGAATGTAATTTATAGGACAATCCCAGTCATAACTGCCAAGACATGTAATGCCTTAGACATGAAAGACCTTCAATTGGACCATGTGTTTAACTTAAACATGAAGTGTTTCATGTTACGACAATCTGTTACGGCGGGATTATCAAGCCACACTCTGTTTTTGTATACTGTGAATAATGATCCTGTGATGCATTGATAGTTTTGTTTCCTTTGACAATTTTTTTTCATATGACTTTTGATGGAAAACACTTGAATAAACATTGTGAATGTTTCAAATTAGCGGCCTCCCTTTTTTTTGAACGAAAATCGAATCCGTCAGATTGTTTTTCACAGCTTTGTGTGTGTGTGTGTGTGTGTGTGTGTGTGTGTGTGTGTGTGTGTGTGTGTGTGTAATGACCTTGAAAGGCGGTGCTGTGAAAGAGCTCCACCAAGTGTTGGGGCAAACAACCACAGACTTCAAAGCTGCAATAAATCTGCAGTTGTGAAGAGAAATGTAAAACTCAGTGGAAGTTTTCAAATGCTGATGCCATCATCCTGTTTTATTTACTTATACTGTCAAATAAATTTGAATCTGTTTATTACTCTCAGTATGAAAGATGTGCAAGAAAAGCACAAGAATGCGGTCATTTGCTATTGCACACAAAAATACTTTTGGTTGGCCTGATCATAATGTTAATTATTAGATGGCACTAACAATGATAAAACAAAGTGTATTCATATAATATACAATGTTTTCAGATTTTTAGCACTTTATTTTAAACACCAGCTTTAAACATGGCAGGTGTCATGACACAGAACCCTTATTTTGAAGTAACGCACTATCCCTTTATATCACAAGTCCTCCGTCTTTGTTGTTGATACTCCTTCATGAGACATATAGTGCTTAAATTTATCATAACGTCATAAAAATAAGAAAACACAAATATTTCTGAAATCCTCAAAAACTTGTTTACAACTAAAAATCATATTGTTAATTATTAGACAAATAAAAAACTGAATTAATTTATTTTATACCCGAATTTGAGCTACAATGGGTTTCTTTGAGAATTCAGAAATTAATTAAGCATGACAATCGACCGCTGAAACTTTTCTGTTCAGGAATGCAAATAACTGTAATTTGGCATCTTAATAAAAAAAAAAACAACAACAACAATGTGCTTGACTATTTTTTCACTTTTTTGTGAAATGGTAAATTTGAAACTTTATGCATAGCAACAATAACTATATTTTAGTATTAAAAATATTTCAATTAAAGAGCTTGCACATACTGGTGAATTAACCATTACAGAAACATAAAAAAAATCATTTTTTAAATATCATTCTGATATTCAAGCAGTTTAACACACATAATTCTGGTAAGAACAATCTCCTGTTTTACTTAATGGACTGCATGTTTCACTATTACTGAGAGCTCCGGATTATAATCAGAAATTGTTTTGTTACAAATGCTCACTTAAAATATAAATATGACAGACAGAAAATGTCAGCTCTATATAAAAAAGTAAAAATAGTGCACTCAAAGTGCAATGTTAAATTAAAATGAAAGGTTCCAAAGTTAAAACAATACTACATACAGTATAGACAAGAAACTACATGAAAAGAGTCCAGGTGTTTTAAAAGTTTGATGGCCACAGGTCGAAATGATTTACTTGGACAGCATCCTCCTTTCTGAAGCTTTTGTCAGGCTCCACACCCACAACATTACTGTCCTTGCGGGTCAGTTTATTGAGTCTGTTACCACATGCTACCCTCAGTCTGCTGCCCCAGCACACCACAGCATAGAGGATGGCACTGGCCACTGCAGACTCATAAAACATCCAGAGTACCATCCTGCAGATATTAAAGGACCTCAGTCATCTCAGAACATTCTTGTTGTGTTTTTAATGAAGTATAGTTTGTTGCCAATGTGAACAGCACGGTCTGCACACAGACCCCGTGGATGGAAATAGGGGTCACTGGCGTTTGTGTCCTCCAGTTCAGCAAATCAATATTATAATATAGAAATATATAATATTTTAATAATTTTTTAATATTATTTCAAACCTGAATGTTGTAGCTGATGTAAATAAAAGGAGTTCTGTGTGGAAAGTGCAGCTCCTCGCCATCGCCGACAGGGTGCAGCACTTAATAAGCCACACTAACCTCAAAGAACATGCGAGAAGAACATCCGTGTTGCATGCTGATTGGCTCTTCGTTTTAAAAAACCATCTCTCCAACCAATCGGGAAATGAAAACAGTGGCCTACGTGCCAGCGTCGCCTGTAAGTAAAACAAAAACAACGGCGTTCGTGTCAGAGTTTGAAGCTTGGTCGTAGTAGACGGTCAGACCCTATTTTTTTCTTTTTCTTCTTCTTGTGTAGTGATTTATATGACACCGTAGCTAGCTTGTTAATTTTATGGATGTATTTAAAGATGGCTACCGAGCTAGCTGACTGTAATTTGATATTTTCTTTAATTGACGTTCGGGCTTCGATAAGAACTAGACGGCAGTCAGCGATGCATAAAACGCCTACTAAAGTGCGGATATTTGATTGTGTTGGAGTAGTAGCCGTTGATACACGCCCTGAAAAGGAACTTTCTCCCTTTTAAAAAGCAGTAGCACCCCTTAGCAGTGAATATTTAGGCTAATGTAACGTTATGCATTGTTTATCAACGGTGGGACTTTCAGTGAATACGGGGGAGGGAGAAGGCGTGGTGTTACCGCAGCTTGTCTGGGCTTGTTATCGACGCAAGTCCGCACAAAACGTGACAGTTTATTTTATATTGCAGGTATTGTTTGAAATTCTGTTTTGCGCTGTTCTGCCGTAAAAGCCTCTTTTCTACTGTAAATCATGGCAGCTGACTGCGAGGCCTGGCTGAACGCAAACCCAGTGGGTAAGTGTGAACCATTCAGAGCCATTTGTTAAATATTGTGCTTCATCAGCTGGATGGGGGGGGGGCAGTGGGACTTTTTCATGCAGGAAGCAGCTGAATGTGTGTTATCTTGCCCTGTGTATGGGTTTGGTGACTCTTCCATACCCACACGCAGCTCATACTATATTTTGTGTTTGAGTGCAGATAGAAATGAACTGTATTGTGACATAAAGCAGCTGTTTTGTGCTGTGGGCAATGGGAATATAAATGCTGTGTCTAAAAGTTACATACATATTGTCAATCAAATCAAACATGAATTCACTACAGTGTCCTCTTTTAAACCCACAGGGGTTGTGGACCTGAGCGACTCTTTTGTATCTGGGGAGGAAGACAATGGAGGTTTCATTGTCTCTAATAAAAATCTCAGCAACGAGATCAATGGCAACTGGGTGTCCTCCTCTAGCAACAGCATCCATGAGGCACGTCTGAAGGCCAAGGCCAAGCGGAGGCTGAGGAAGAACTCCTCCAGAGACTCTGGCAGGGGGGACTCGCTCAGCGATACTGGGGATGCGGTTAGGGGAACCTCAGTGGCACCCACGAGTCCCAAGAGCAAACTGCTGGACAGAAAGTCTCGGCTGGGGAAGGGCAGAGGCCTCCCAAAGAAAGGTAAGAACATATTAATAATGCAGAAGGTAGTATAGTGGTAATGTAATTTTTTATCACGAAGATCAAATGTCTCAGTCTCACTCAGTTTTCAGAGGTTAACCTTTCACTGGTCATTACAAAAGGCATGTACAAGTTTATCAAAGAGTAACTCGTAATTCAGATTCCAGGACTTCAGACGGAAAGTGCAACATCCACACACTCATTTAGTGTTGTCGTCCTTGTTTTTGTTTTTTCCTTCTTTGTCTGGTAGCCATAAACCAATTAACAAGTGAACAAATGGCTCAGACTCACTTAAATGTGCTCTTTTCCTCACCATTTGCTCAGCCAAGCTTTTCTGGAGATTTCCAGGCTACTTTGCCACGTGAAATGTGGAAAAAAAAAAAGAGCATTGCAATATAATTGTTCATGTAACCAGTTTTGTTCATTGAATATTTAATTTTCTCAAGCGTCATAAAATTGTGTTTGTCAAATGTGTGGAAATAACAGCCAAAAAGAAAAAAAAAAATCCATTTTGTCTGTAATGTACCATGAGTTGCTTTTGTTAGTGATATTAATGCACAGGCTGTGACATGAATAGTTCATCTTTAACACTACTTTTTTAAAAGACACGTGCATAAAGGGAGAGCATCTGCTGTTTAAAGAAGTATCAAATAGGAAGCTACATTCATGAGGGTTATGGAACTCCTAATTTCCTCTGTTTTATCTGTTTGTGTATTGCTGAAGTGAGACGATCTTGGGTGTCAAAGTACAGTGATAGCTATAGATAATTACTACTCATAATAGTGTTAAGGCCCCCTCTTGCTGCAGATCTTCATGCAGTGATGTAACCATACAGTGCTCAGTTACAGTGTGTGTCCCTGCAGACTGCAGTACAGTTCAGGCACTTTGCTGAGAGAAGTGCGGGAGAGCACAGAATCTGCCCTTTTTTTTCTTCTTCTTTTTTTTTACCTGGTTGCGTAAGAGAAGTGCGACACTATCGGAGCCCTGCAATTTGAGCTCTTAGCTTTCCTGCATTAAAACTTTATGTTTAAAAGAAATGGAAGTGGGTGTACACAATATCTATCTTAATATTTTAGTGCTGAAGCTTGGTGGTTTTCACAACCAAAGTGAGCTCAGCTAAATACAGTGGCATGTCGTGTGCCACACACTGGGTGGGACTAATGGAGGCTTTAAGGGATGTCTCACAAGCTGCTTTGGCCTTCAGCTTCTTAAACTGTCTGCAATCTGCCGGTGCTGACATCAGACCTGGCAGATGTTTGCTGCTTGTGTCTATACAGAAAATGCAGTCTGGGCAACATGTTGGCAGCAGCTTCAGTTCTCTGGATGTATCTGCAATCCATCAGAGCCTCATACACCACCACTGTGAAGCATGTAACACACAGGATCTCAGACTTAAAGTGGAAAAAAAAAAGACTATGGGATGCCTTTAAAGGCATGTAACATGAGTAAAATGTGACCTGTTACATGGCCTAAGTTGACAGGTAGATTGTTTATATGATGCAACACGTACAAAGGCACTGTATCACCACCCCACACAAAGGGATTATAGCACAGCATGTTTGGTCCTGGGATTGGTACAAATTATAAACATGCATAGATTAAATTTAAACTGAGTGCTAATAGAAAAATGAATATTTTTCCTTTATCACTCAACAACCTCCCTGCTGAAGGACATTTGTACTAAATGACCAAGTCAGAAAGAGAATCTGGATTCAGCAAACATATAGTAAACCAAGCTTTTAGATGCGTCTCTGCTTCAACACACCTGAGTCACATATAGAAGTCATTAGCAGGACTCTGGAGAACTTGACTGCCTACTGAGGAGGTAATTCAGCCATTTGATTCAGGTGTGTTGGATCAGGGAGACATCTAAAAGCTGCAGGACACCGGCCCTCGAGGCCTGGACTTGAGGATCCCTGCCCTAGATGAACTTTTATTGAAAAATTTACATCTTTGCATCTTAAGTCTTACAACTCTAAAATCATTCCTGATGTCAGAACTTAAACAGTGAGCAGATGTGAAACTAGTCCAAATGTCTCAGATGATGACAAATCACTGGTGGGATACCAGTCTTATAGATAGCTTATGTTGTGTGGATATAATTGTAGAAATGTTTAAAAAGGCTAAATTCAATTCAACTTGATTTCTTGCTGTTGCAGCGTCTTATTTTTAAACGGTACACAATGCTCCGTAGGCCTCACTACTCTGCCCCCTCGTTATGCCGGCTTTGATTTTTAGAGATGGGAGGTTATACCATAATGATTTTAAAAGCCGCTGCTGAACTTTTTTCAGTGGCCGCCATGAATTGAGATCCATTCAGTAGAGCTCAATAGAAATACAAGTTACAGGTAGCCAAAGTGTGGGACGCTAAAGCTTTACAAAACAAAATGACAGCACTATGATGATCTTATGCGTCACATTTCACGTTGTCACTGCCCTTTGTCTCCAGGTGGGGCTGGGGGAAAAGGTGTATGGGGTAGATCTGGTGAAGTTTATGAACCGGAGGCGGTAGATGAAAGAGACCCCAACTATGATGAAGATCAGGTAATGACTGTTGTGTTGACAGCGTACACCTGCATTATTATTATTATTATTCTTGTTGTTATTGTTGTTATTATTACTGTTAGTTATGTGGAATGTTGGGAATGCCATGATCATGTTATAAACTAATACAGGCCAATATGCAGGCTTTGTAAATTTTAAACTTCTCAGGTGTTCCTTCCTAACAGACTCTGCTGCAAATGCAAAAACTACACATGTCCCACAAACACGTATGACTGAAGTGTGATTCTGTTTGGACAGGAAAACTGTGTGTATGAGACTGTGGTCCCCCCGCTGGATGAGAGAGACTTTGAGAAGACGGTCACCCCAATAGTGCAAGAGTATTTTGAACACGGAGACACAAATGAAGTAGCGGTGAGTGTTATCAAAAATAATACAGAAAGAGATTATCAGTTAGAGTGAGCTTATTCATTGAGAGCGACATGCTATACAAAAAAACAACACAACCGTGAAGCTCGAGACAAGTTGGTGTCCCTTTACATTTCAGGAGCTGCTTGCAGAAATGAACCTGGGGCCTATGCGGCGCGAGGTGCCCTCACTGGCTGTGTCACTGGCCCTGGAGGCCAAAGCCAGCCACCGGGAGCTCACCTCCAGGCTGCTGGCTGACCTTTGTGGGCCTGTTTTGTCTCACAGCGACATGGAAAAGTCGTTTGACAAACTTCTCAGAGAATTGCCCGATTTGGTCCTGGACACACCTGGGGCCGCTCAGGTGAGTGTTGAAAGACAAATCTGTGTATACCTGTTGCCCAAATAGCAACTTATTCTGTGTGTTTGTGAATTATAGTTTGTGTTGTTGTTGTTTTTTTTAAAAACAGGAGTCCAAATTAGGACTGTTGATCAAACGGTAACTTCAGTTGTAATTTTGGCTTCCGGCAAATATTAAAACAAGATAATTGAGATGAAGCAGCTGGTAAAGGACATTTAACAGACTGACTCACTGAAGCCCGATCCTTTATGTCAGCAGCCCCTTTTAAAGAAAATTCAAACAAAAAAACTCTTAACACTCATCAGCTAAAAGTATGCTTTCTGTTTGAGGAGTGTTAACATAGCTTGTGGTAGAGCGCAGGGGAAAAACGCTGTGGGTTTTTTTTTTCTGTTTGTTTGGTTTTCTCCTGATATGTTGGTGTGCGAGAGAGAGTGTGTGTGTGTGTTTGTGTTTCAGAGCTCTTTCTCTTTCTGCCTGCACAGACATGAAATCTGTGGCTATTGTCTGACTGTGCTTTCAAAATGCAAGCTCAGCATAGGACGCTAAAAGGGTTGTTCCGCGTCCTTCCCCCCCCTCACCCCTCATCTCCCCATCTCATTGAGTCTCGCTGGTCATTTCTGTTCCACTCTCCCAGTTCTCAGTGGGTTTAAAGGGGCATTATGATACTGCCCTGCCCCCCACTTCCTTCCCTCTGCTCTTTCACTCTCTGTTTCACACACAGGCGCACACACACACACACACACCCTTTCTCCTCATATGCCTGTCAGTCTAGACACAGCAGTGGGTCAGCTGAGATGTAACTGCCTCTTGTCTGTACAGGAACAATGCGCAGCAGTGAGCCCAGGCTTTGTGGAGGCCAGAAGAGCAAAGCCAGCTCTTTTATTTTTCTAAATCATGTGATCACACTACTGTAAACAAAGACACACGTGTCACTGACGCCACTGTCCGGTCAGTGTTTTTGTGGGGCCTCCGAACTGAAACTTGTGAACTAAGAATAATCAGATTGTTGCAGGCTGCTGATGGCTGACTTGTTTTTTTTTTTTGCAGAAAATACATGACCAGTGAATGATCTCTCCTAATTTAGTAGACAGGAACATGATGCTAGGTGTTGTACAATTTTTCCTTCTTTGTGTTTCTTTTTAGTTGGTGGGCCAGTTCATAGCACGAGCTGTAAGTGACCAAATATTGTCCAAGAGCTACATCGAGGGCTACAAAGGAAAAGTTGACTGTGAATATGCAAGGTATGTGGTTAGATAAGCGACGCTCATGTGATTTTTCAGTTTCCTGTTAATGCTGTGAGCATGAAAATTTTAGGTTTCACAGTTTTAAATTTGTGCTGCTGACAAAGAAGCTTTCTCACACACAATGTTACATATTCTCATCAGTGCGTGTAACTTACAATGCTAATTTCCAGCTTGTTCTTGGACTCTACCAGAGTAGCTTTGCATGATTCACAGTTCCAAATAATGCTGTGTGAAACAGGCAGTTTTAGCTCCTCTCCCTTTAAGTGACCTGTGGTCAATTAAAGGGACATTAGGTTTGAATAGTAAGCAATTGGGGCTGCTGTGGGCCTGAAGTGACCATATTAAAGACGTTCGCTCTCTGCAGTCAAAAACAGAGTGATTAGTTTGAGGTGTCTGAAGCTTTTTTGCTCACAGGGGTTACTTGTACAAAACACTGGGCTGATATTTAAAACACTGGCCATATTTAATATGAGCACCCAACAATTTAACTATATGTTTGATAGAAAATAAAGAGAAGCATAAAATTTCCATCGTCTTTTAGCTGTAGTTGTGCGATTTGAACACTGAAACGGGCGCTTCTTGCTGTAATCGGTCTCCCGTTGGCACTCCCTCTTAAATTGACCGGTGTTCTGTTCTGTATAGAAATGTATTTTGGAGTCATGGTTTGTCTGATTAATTAATGAGCAATACATAATTCCCTCTTTAGGTTTTACTCTTGTGCTGCAGTAGAAAGATGGCAACAAGATGTTTTAGTCTTGTTTTTTTTTTCTGACTGTAAGTAAAAATATCAGTTTGGTTTTTCTAACTCAGGCGGCCAAAGGCTCAGATTGGCTTAAATTTCATTGAACCTCTCAGAGTCATCTGATACATGATTGGGGTAGCCTGCATACAGCGGTGGTTATTATAGACGGATGGAAGGAGAATGGTCCTTTGTCAGATAAAACAAAGGTGCCATAATCATCAACCATGTTTTAAAAAGTTAACGGCATCTTCTTGTTAATCAAGTGTAGGATAAATTTTAAAAAATTCAAAGAAATTATAGTTGTCGTCTCATATAGTGAAATATTTTCACAGTAAGTTGATGGAAAACCCACAATCAGTTGCTTTATTATATTGATTTCATGGTCAGCTAAGTATTTGCATTTTTAGCGATCAGAGTAATTATAGTTGTTGGAATAATGCAATAAGTTAATGTGATTCATAAGAAAAGAGGATTTAGTTTTACCCATGTAGTCATCCGTTCTTGATGTCCTTAATTTGGAGAGCAGCAGGTTGACACATAGTTTTGTGCAGATGTTTTAATTTATCAACAAACTTCACAAAAATTAGCGTCAACAAAAAAGAAAACAAGCACAAATCTAATAAAAAGAGATGGTGGGACCATGGTTTGCCTCTGAAACTGCACTAATTCTCACAGTGTACAAGCTGCAGGGCAGGTAGGTTGAAGGTAGCCTGTCTCAGTGTCCATGTTTTCATGTAAATCCCAGACTGACTCCCTGGTGTTGTGAGTAGGGCTCTATGGGGACCTGAACATCTGTTGTAGGACCCTGCTCTACATGAGAGTGCATGCATGAGAGTTGAGCACTTAAAAAGTTCCCAGTGTGCATCACATGCGCTGCCTCCAGCACAGTCAGGCAATACCCATCTTACACATTACAAGCAACCCTCCAGAACCAGCAGACAGAGCTTAGGCTGAAGTTATCCAAACCTTGTGTGTGCCACTTTCTTCTCAGGGCGGCTCTAGACCGGGCAGCTGTGCTGCTGAAGATGAGTATGGGTGGACTTCGCATAGACAACCAGTGGGGGACAGGTGGAGGCCAGCGACCTGTCATACAGCTCATCAAGGAGGTAGAGTACAAGAATCAGATTCAAGAACGCACCAACATTAAACCAGTTTTTCGTGATTGAAATTAGTTTCGATTATAAAACTTTAACTGACTGAACAAATTCACAACACTGAGGAAGGCTCAGTAACCGGTTAAGGACAGATACAAAAGTAACAGGTGAAGACTCTTAAAACTGAAGCAGCAAACTGTGCAAACAGTCTTCTAACTTCAGTAAGTTCGGTATCCATGGGAAAAAGTTTGCAGGACATCTTCCTCAGATGCAAACGGTGCCATGTTGATGGACCGGCCTTGCCTACTCTTGTTTTTGGAAAGAGTCATAAGAGACAGGTATGGCAAGAAGCCTGAAATGGCAAAAATGCTGCAACGATTCATCTTTTGACTCGAATAATTCGATTATAAAAAATCCTCGACACAAATTGGCTGCTTCGATGCTTCGTTTAAACTCTGCAGCGCTCAGGTATCTCCGTGTAAATGGCGCGTTTCGCTCACATCGGCACCATTACAGTTCTCCGTAGTTGTCGTCTTTTTCTTCTTGTGGGTTTAATGGCGGTAGACAAACCGGCTTAGAGCTGCATTACCGCCACCTGCTGATCTGGAGTGTGTATCAGGCATTTAAAAAAAACTTTAGATTCTAAAAAAACTCTCCGTTGACGGATTCCCTTTAACACCAAGTGGATCATGGCTGACATGTTTCCCACGCCTTCACCGCTCTCTGCGTGTTTGTGTGTGGTGCTCGCTGTGCTGAGAATTTCAGCTGTTATATTTTTCTCTACTTCAGCTTTCAATTTAACCGCAGTTTACTAGCGAGAGCCGCCATTAGCACTAGTGATCGTCCGGTACCGGAAGGACCCCTTCCCGTCAAAATATTTTTTTGTACTTTAATCTCTGATCAGTGACTAAATATCGACCTGCAGTAGAAACGTGTTTAGGAGAATGCTTGTGAATACAAAGCATTGCAACATTGCGCTCTTGCAGCCCCCAGTTTTCCAACATAAACACTGATAATACGACAACAGCAGTCAGCTGTTCGACGTGCAGTCTGTCTGCACAAGTGCAAAGAGGCGGAGCCGGTGAGCTCCCCTGTAAGCACCATTAAACCTTTACTGGGAAACAGCTGGAGGTCCTTCACCAACCACCTGATCAGTAAGTGAAGTAAAGAGAACTTTGTAGCTGCTCCATCCACCCTGATTGTTTCACACAGGGAAAAACTGCAGTACGGAAGTTAAAATATGCAGGTGAACTGTTAATACGAAAAAAGTATTTCTTATCCGATTACTCGAGTAATCGATAGAATACTCGATTACTAAAATGATCGATAGTTGCAGCCTTAATGCAAAATATGTCACTTTTCATCACTTTCAAGCAAAATTAGATAATGCTTCAAATTACAGGCCAAACTTGTGGCATGAGGCATTTTGACATGGTTGCAAAATTGTAGGATTTGATTAAGTTGCCTGCATTTATAGCCAATCATTTCTCCTTTTTGCAACTCTGGTTGCAGTGTGAATATTGCCACGAGTTAAAAATTCTCATTTGCGTTCTCTGTCCTGCCAGATGAACCTGCTTCTGAAGGAGTACATCCTATCTGGAGACAGCAAGGAGGCTGAGCGATGCCTCAGAGATCTTGAGGTTCCCCATTTCCACCATGAGTTTGTCTATGAGGTAAAACCTTGGCTGCATTTGATTTAGCAGCAGACATGCAATAAATCCCAAAATCCAGAACTTATCAATACCGTTTTACTTCTTTTCACCCATTTACATCCACAAATTTTTCACCGCACATAGAAAACATTAACTTTCAGTTGATGCTCGCTCAATATAAAGCTATTAAACATTGTTTCTTTTTTTTTTTTTTTTTGTATAGCAGATTGCAGTAAAGGCTCTGAGTACTAAAACAAGGTTGTGAATGTTTGTTTTTATCTCTCAGGCAATAGTGATGGTGTTGGAGTCTAATGGAGAGAAAACTTTCAAAATGGTTCTGCAGCTACTCAAGTCACTCTCTGGGTCCTCCATCATCACTGTGGACCAAATGAGAAGGGTATGGCGCCACCTGGTGTTTGGGTTATGTACTGCTCATAATTTTACAATCACTAGATTTGTTCTTTTGGTTTGTTAGCCTTATAAAATGGTTTTCTTGTAGGGCTACCAAAGAGTTTACATGGACATCGCTGAAATTAACATTGATGTCCCTCGTGCATACTTTATCCTGGAGCATTTTGTTGACAAGAGCTTTAGCATGGGAGTCATTGATGTAAAGTTGAGAGATCTCTGTCCCTGTCGGTAAGTGCGCTGGTTTTCACACACATCCCACGTCCGTCTCCAGAGATGAGTTTTCCTGTTTTTGTTAATCATATTGTTGTTCTTCTACCCTCAGGGGCCGTAAGAGGTATGTCAGCGAGGGAGACGGTGGTGTCGTGAAACTTGAAAGCTACTGAGGAGACTTTGTGTGCCAGATCACCCTCCCTCCCCAAAAAAAACAAACAAAAAAACCCATAAAGCTACTTTTTTACTTGCATATTTTTCAGTATCTGAAGTACCTGAAAACAGTTTTCTCCTTTCTAACGGTCAAAAGAAGAAGGTACATTTCCAAAACTGAGGTGAGGGTAATTTAAAAAAAACTGAAAAAAAGAAAATTGCACTTGTGATTGAAACTGAAGTAGATCACTCTCTCCAATGTGTTTCAATATAAACATTTACATAAGCTAGCTCTTAAAGTGCCACACCTCTCTGTCAGTCATTCCATGTTGTTTTGTACAGTATTTTCTTGATTTCACTGCCACTCCTTTTGTGTTTTCTAGAAAGCAGTGTTTGTATCGACATGACTGGTTTGTGTCAAGAACTTTATAAAAATGTATAAAAAAAATAAATAAAAGGAAGTATGTTGGCTCGATGCAATACCGGCTTCCTTAACTAGCTGCTGTTTTTATGGTGTGCTTGATTTTTACCCTTTTAAATGACACAAATCAGTGGCAAAATGGTGTTAAGAGCGTTTATTTTTATATTTGCCATAATGCTTCTGTTTTTGTTCATTTAAATCACTATGAGATAATCTGTTTTTGTCTGTTTAACACAGTGCTAACCACACGTTGCAACTTTACTAATCAGAGATGCAATAATATAACAGTTTAAAGAAGTACATAGGTAGCTGACCACACTGGCTAACCATACTTGCTGGCATGTAACAGATGCAATCTTCACTAATGACATCCTGTAGATCAACAATAACTAGAGAAAAGCAAGACTTTCAAAAGAGATTGGGGGCGGGGGTTAAGCTCACTTTCCCACTCGTTTGTGAAGCCAGATTCCTTCCAGGTCCGCACAAATATATTCCAGTGCTTGGAATCAGGGGGCCGGTCCATCTTTTTTGCCAGTGTAGCCATTTCTGTTTTTTCAAATCCTCCACTGGGTATCTACTGCAGTTGCTCTTTCATTGCCAGTTCCTGCTGTTTAACAGCCTCTTGAGCCTCCATTTGCATCTTTTCCAGTTTTTCAAGGGTGACTGATTTGAGTGGGAGCAGCTTTGGCTTACACAAAACCATAGTAGGGACGTCTTCCATGGAAAGCTGCCCTGTGAAAATTGGAGGAAAAAAAAAGTAATAAAAACAACCCACAAAGGATTTAATTTCAACAAGTAATCTTGGCTTAAGTGCAAAGATAATGAAATCCTAGCATGGGTGCTATTTTTCCACAAAGGTCTGCAGCACATGAGCTGAGAAATGTCTAATCTCTTTCAAATTAAACTTTTAAAGTAACACATGGTCAATGGTCCATTTAAAGGAGTTTCATATAGACAGTGTTACACCTACAGACTTACCTGTTCAACCACTCTGGAACGAGTTCAATATTTTTGATAGCTGGTCAACTAGTTAAATTTGACATTTTACATATCTGACGGTGGGTCCCTGAACAGCTTGTTCTCACTGATCTCTCCCATATCTCGACTAAATCTGCAAGCTATGAACTTACTGTTTTATCGAGCTCCACAAGCAACCTTTTTAAACTACTGCTGTCCACATAGCTGTGATACAAACCTTGTTTAGGCAGAACCTCTCTGAATATTGACTTGACCTCTGGCATGGTGTCGTCTGAGTGCTCGCTGAAAGGTAAGCATTTTTGGTCAATATATTTCACAAGTTTCTGGGGTTTTTTTGTTTGTTTTTTTTGACGCAGATTCATAAAACCAAAGTAGTTTTAATATCAGTTAATGCTGTCTGCGCAAGAGGAAATGCATAATTCCAGCAGCCTGTTAGTTTTAATACTGGGTATTTCGCAGTTTATGATGATCGGTCCTCGGTTAGTCGTAGGTCAGTGCACAAGCTGCTGCCCTTGGATGCATTTGTAAAATCTGGTTACTGCAATATGGTGAAATGTTAACATTTTTTTTCTGGGTTGTATTTCAGGATTCTTTACGTGCAATGAACCGTTTCGACCACTTTTACACATACAGTTTGATGCCTTGGCTTTAAAGCCATCATAAATGTCAAAAAATGAACACCACACAGCGTCGGCTAGCTACACAGGCTCAGCTCCAGATACATTAACGGCATTCTTGCGTTTAGCGAACTGCCTGAAACGCACTATTTCTCACCGATACACGACAGTACAAACGGATGAACACTATTCACACACCGTGCATAAATCGGACTGTTTTTCGTTAATCTCACCTTCGGTACCTGGTACAGATTACAGTTGTCAAGCCAACGCGTTTGCAAGAATCATGTGACCTTCTTCTGTTGTCTGTTTAATCAGCGCAATGCTTTACTGACGCCTACAGGCAGCTCGCGGAATAGCAAAACTCAATAGCGTTAACAATGTTTGTTTTCGACGTAAATATGACTCACATTTCACTTCCTGCAGTCCGGTAAAAAAAAAATTCTGTACACCGACCTGCACTTTCATTTACAAACAGAATAGATGTTTGTGAATGACAGTGAGGCAGGTGTAACACAAAGCACAGAGCAGAGGAAGTGAGGGTAGTGAGGTGGAGTTTAAATACCGGGGGTCAACCGTGCCAAGCAACGGGCAGTGCACAAGAGAGGTGGAAAGGAGAGTGCAGACAGGGTGGCGTGGGCAGAGATGAGCGTCAGGGTTGATTTGTGACAAAAAGGTAACAGCCAGAGCGAAAGGGAAGCTTTACAAAATGGTAGCAAGATCTACTATGATGAGGTTTGGAGATGATGGCACTCACATAAAGACAGGAGGCGGACTTGGAGGTGGCAGAGTTGAAGATGTTTGGGAGTGAGCAGGGGGGACAAGATTAGAGATGAATATATCAGAGGAACAGCTCAGGTTGGAGATTTGGAGACAAAGTTGGAGAGGCAAGGCTGGGATAGTTTGGACATGTGCAGAGGAGGGATATGGATACACTGGACAAAAGATGTTGAGGGGGGGGGGCTGCAAGGTAGGAGGAAAAGAGAAAGACCATAGAGTAGATTCATGGATGTAGTGCAGAGGGTTGGTGTGACAGAGGACAATGCTAAGGATAGAGTGAGATGGAGGCAGATGATCTGCTGTGGCAGACCCTAAAGGGAGCAGATGAATAAAGAAGAACTCGTACTTTTATTGCATTGCTATGTGTTGGAATTTCCCCTATTTATTTAAAGAAAACAAAATTCAACATATAAAGCAGCGTGGCTCTTGGGCACTCTGTATTTTCCAATATTTATTCTCAGCTTTTCAGTATCATCTCTGCCAAGCCAATGTGATTTACTCTTCTGTCTTCTTCTCAAGTCTGAGAATTCTGCAAAATTATTTTTTCCTCCATACATGTATGTTTTGGCACGGTGCTGCGGTAGTTTCACTGTCACCCCCCCACCCACCCCCAACAAGAATGTTTAAACCTTCTGGTTTGCCAGGGCCTTTCTGCACGGCGTTTGCATGTTCTCCCTGCACCTGCCCGGGTTTCCACTTTCTCACACAGTCCAAAGACATATTGGGGTTGTCTTGTCAGATTAACTGGTGATTCCTAATTGGGCTTAGGTGTAGCTGTGAGAGTGTGTAGTCCTGCAGTGGACTCTTAGGATGTACTCTGTACATGACCCTAAGCTGGATAAGCAAAGTACATATTTCACACTTTAACACTCGAGGACTGTTTTGACATTCCCTTGAGAAAGAAGGTGTGCATACTCTGAGAATTAAAAATAGCTTAAAATGTGTGTCCAGCACTCATACTTTTAAGTGAAAAGATATTTGTATTTAAGAAGGCTCTCGCATGGGTCACAAATACAGCCGGTATTATCAAGAAAGCTAATCGGTGGCTGTTTTTGATGAGGAGACTGAAGCTGGCTGGCCTTGGTGCAGCTGTGCTGACTTCTTTTTATCACTGTGTGGCGGAGAGCGTCTTGACTTCCTCCGTAATTGTCTGGTATGGCAACTGCTCTGAGGCGCGGCAAAGAGTGGATAAATCTGCCCCAGAAAGCAGCTTCTCTTCTTTAGAGGACATTTATATTAACAGATGCAGAATCAGGGCATTGAATATCGTGAGGGACCCCTCCCATCCAACCCATGAACGGTATACTCTTCTCCCCTCAGGCAAAAGGCTGTGTAGCCTCAAAGCCCGTACAACCAGGCTGAAGTGCAGCTTCTTTCACAAGGCTGTGAGGTTCATGACCTCAGTGCCATAAGTTGTCTGCTCCACTCTATCAATTTATGTGTGTTTCTTTTTTATTATTATTATTATTATTATTAGGATATGATTTTTAGGTTGTTATTATTAAGTTTTATTCTAGTTATACTAATATGATTTTAATGCTGACCTAAGAAACATTCTGAATGACAATAAATATATATATCTCACCACTCTGGAGGATGTGCCATGGTAGTTGTGCATTGATAATAAGCATGATTTATAAAAAGTTAATATAATTTCCATAATGCACAATATCATAAATAATTGTGTAACTGTTCTTTTTTCTTTGTGTTTGAAGAGTTGTGGTTACACACTTTCTTGCCACTTCCAGACAACAAATATATAGGTGAATTTGTCTGAGAGCATTGCTGCTTTTTTCATATTTTCCATAGATATCAGACTAATATTGTTATAGGGTTGTTATTTTTTATTTATTGCCACGATGAACCTGAAATGAAAATATGATCTAGAAAACAAAAGACATACGCTCTATGGAAACTTAATTTTTTTTCTAGAGCTAGACAACCTGTTTTATATACAGAAAGTAAAAACTGTTGTTATAAAACTGCTACATTTGAGTCTTTCATTGGTGTATTGTAATGATAGTAAACTCACTGAATATGAAAAAATATGAAACGTGGACACAGCCACTGTGAGCTCACCCATTGCTTTTTTGTACTCCTCATTTTGAAGCCTGTCTGCTGCCATGTTAGTCATTTGGAGCAATGAGTTGCCATATTGGATGAGAGGGTGGAGTTACAGTCACATCCATAACTGTGCCCCCTCAGCCCCTCACATTGCAAATAAGTAATTGCAGGAACAACCAGTTAATATTATTCAGTTAATAGTAGCTCAGTGGATCTGCAGCAATCATATCAGCATGATTTTTGGAGTGCATGGGCCAATGGAAGTCAGACTTTGGAGAGTATATAAAAATTATATATAAAAAAATGAAACCTACCTAGAGCTGTTAGGAACTGGGAAACTGAGGCCAAAACCATGTTTTCATAAGAGGCTCTAAAAAGACTTTTCAGTGCTGTAAAGCTGGGCAAGTCTGTGGAGAAAGAATAACTTTTTAACCAACCTCAAGTGGCCACTAGAGGAGCTGCAGTTTTGGGCTTTTTCAGCCCTGGAGATTGCCATATGGGAAAAACTGAGACATAACGTTAAAAAATAAACAAACCTTTTTTCCCTCTAAGGACCAGTTTTGATCGTTTTATTCGCGCTGTTTTACACAATTATTTTTCCTTTTGGAAAATCTTCTTTTCAATACGGCTTTATTGCAAGGGCCCATTTGCAATCACACTATTATTATTATTATTATTTTCTCATTTAGATTTTATAGATAAATGTAAAATAATGGACGTTTGATTGCATTTCAAAGTCTCGTGATAACATTGGTTAGGCGTGTGAATGACGCAGTTTGGTGACTGGGGAGGGAGGGGAGCAGAGCAGCAGTGTAGGAAAAGAGGAGGAAGCAGCGAGGATGGCGGAGTCACACCTCTGAAGGTAAAACAGTTATTTTATCACATTAACAGTGGACATTTCATCCCCACAGCATGGTAACGCAGCGCTGTAGGGGTAACACACGTGTCAGCCTGTCGTTACGGCGTGTGTAACGCCAAAGTGTCATTTTGCGGTGGCGAGTACGAACGCACTCTTTTGTTCAGCTTCGGAATGGCCGCTGTTTTTCAGTGTTTTCTTTTTTCTCGGCTCACATTCACTTCGGGAACGGCGCTTTGATTCAGCGTTACTGTTCGTCGGTACCTCGGTGACCTTCCGTGGCTGCTCGGGTCGGGATATCAGCTGCTTTCACACCTTCACAGGGTGTTCTCTTTGGGTGTCTGCTGCCCGTATGCGCTCAGCTGGTTGCAGCAGAGATTTCCCCCCTTCGGTCGGGTCGGTCTACGTCCGACAGCCGCTCAGCTCAGGCCTACGTTACACACACAGCTCTGCTAGTGATTAAGCTAAGCGCTGGATGTGAATATTGAGGGCAAATCTCGACACCCTCACCACGGTCTAGCACACACATCAATTGCCCTTCTATTTTATTATGTGCTGTTGAATACTGTGTTGGTCTTCCTCGTTGGAGAAAAAATCGCTCGCCAAAAATACCGTTAGCTGCTGAGCTAAGTTGCTCGCTAGCTGACGTTAGCAAGTTAGCGGTCTGGCATAACTGACGTTTGCCGTACTGTTGAGGCTCAGCTTAGCTGTTTTTATTTCCTGCTTTGTTGTCCGTCGTTTTTGCACACTACCGTTTCTCCCAGTTTAAGACTGGACTTTGAGATGTGCATTGTAGACATAGGTTTCATGGCTGGCTTAGCCAACAGAAGACACATTTTAGCCTGCTCGAGTTGGTTAACGACAAAGTTGTCTAGTTGGTGATGTTAGCTTAGCAGTCACAACGTCAAGGGATTACACTCAATTAATGATCATACAGTATCGTACCCATATTAAGTGTTCGTGTCGTGTAAATTGGGTCATCTTGAAATGCAATTTGACTTCTCGACCAGGTAGCTACCATTTTTTTTTTGTGTCGGTAATCTGTTTCCAAGGATTTGCCATTTGCACACGTAGTCACCAACCTAGTGGGGTCATGTGGAGTGCTGTTTAGTGGCAACAGCGGTAGCTGCCACCTCAGGCACTTTTGCCTCCTTTTTTATTACACGTAGAATTATCTGTATCGAGAGGCTTTAACTTGCTGTGAAGTAGCAGCAGCAGCAAACTTACAAGATGGTTGGATATTTCTTCAATCTGAAGAATTTCTTTGCTTCGTACGCGTTTTATTGCATTTTCTAATTAGCTGAAATTGGTGCATGTCTCATTTGATCCTAAAGGCATTATAATGGACAAATAAGGGAGAACAGTTCTACTCAGGCCTAAATGCACTGACATTAGCAGATGGGCCTAAGATATCCTTAATGGATAACTTCATTAGGCTGTATGTGGGAAGTTCAAATAGCACTTTATGGTGGTGTTGTGGTTGTGTTGATGGACACATGCATTAGCTTTTTCTGCAAAAATGTGCTTGAGTTAAGCCTCATATTTACATCGACTGAACAAGTAGTTTTAGCTTACACGCATTCACACACAAGTATATGGGAATATTATGAAGGGTGATGTAAAGGCGTATCCATAGTGTACTTTTCTGATCAAACAGGTTTAGTATCGCTGAGTAGTTAAATAATTTCACACACAAAATTATGATTATCCCTTGCTGGCTATGTAGGCTGTTCAGTCGTACGATTCTAACAATCTTAAATTGTTCTTTTGTTGTTGATTTTGTAAGCAATCCCTCAGCTCTTTAGCTGAGGGATTGCTTAGGTGGGGCTGTAGGCTTACAGCAATGTTAACACCCACTGGGTCATATTTATTTAGCAGGAGCGAGTTGGTGTTAGTTTATGCTTCGTACATTAGGCTTTTTTGTTCTAAGCACACCCAGTACCACAGCATTACCAGTAACCTGGTTCTGACAACCTACCAAACCTGTTCCAAGTGTGTGTGTGTGTGTGTGTGTGTGTAGGTTGAACCCCCCCCCCAAAAAAAATGTAGTTGCCATTCTATGGATTTTTCTTAAAAATGTAAAATTTTTAATAAAATTTTTCTTCTTGTTTAGGCTAAGATTCAAAATAATAGCAATAACAATCTCAGTGTTTACTACAGCCCCAGGAATCTCAGTATCCCACAATACTTTAATGCTTCAGTAAAGAATCACTGATGAGCCAAGTAAGACGGGGATTAAGCTTGGGATAACTTGTTGGTTACCCATAACACAGACCACACAGCAACATATAAATTACTAACCTGGTTGCTTTTTGTCTGTTTTCAGTGTCTTCTTTCTGAATGAGTGCGTTTTTTTTTCTGTCTGTTTAATAACAAATTAACCTTCATTCAAAATCTTTTAGAAAGAGATTGCTTGCTGTAATGTGTTTATATTAGTCTAATGATACCACAGTCAGCCGTGTGTTAGCAGATGCCAGCTAACAAGCTAGATTACTGCTAACTTCTAACCTCTTAAATCCCGTGTTTCACGCAATGCCTGAAGTGTAATTTATGGTCCCACAAATGTCCGTCTGCATACACATGTTTTTGTTTAGACAGTGAATGGAGAGGTGTTTTCACCCACTGCAAAAGTGCTCCTGTGCAGTCATCCAAAATCCTAACTGTGCGTTGCTGCACGCTGATGACCTGTGCGTCTGCTGAATGCTCATTGGCTGACAAGTGGGCTGGAATAGGGACGGGAGTGACAGCGGAGTTCACAGGGAATGGGAGAACCCTGGGGGAAAAAAAACCCTTCAAAGATTAAAAGAATATATACAGTATGAAAAGTGGACATTGTTAGTTGTTTTTAACACTTGGTTTCACTTCACCTCTTTGTATATTATAACTTCACTGACTGACCAGACCAGCAGCAGCACAAGCAAAAGTGGCCCACGGACTGGTTGTACCGCATACTTTGTACACTGCCTTCATCAACAACAGCGCTGTCTGCGTTTAGACGGGCCGTCCGCAGACAGCCAACGGACTGAACCATAAAGTCTGCCTGATTGTAACACACGGAGAAGAAAAGTTACACTCATCATTCTTCATGGTGTCTGTTTGTTTACTTCTGGAACATTACATTACATGTTAAACCAGCTGAAGACCTACTCTAATATTAATTTAGAGTAGTTTATTTAACTATATGCAATATTTATGATAAAACCCCTTGGTATAATATATACAATGTCTTATGAGAGAACGAAGTAAATGTCATGTGTTGAGGTAGGAAAGCTTACCTTGGAGAAGTTTTTAAGTAACAGCAGTTTCCTGCAGATGTCACTGACATGGTCACACAGTGAAGGACCTGACGATAGTATATCCCCACTCTAAAGATTGGTGTTACATGTTGCCCGCCTTTAGTATTTGAATCTACTTATTGCTAGTAGATCCCATTTATCATAATTGTGCAGCAACCTAGCAAAGTGAGGAGCTTTTGAATGTTGCCTGCCAGAACAAACAATCAGATGATCCAAACTGAACAGGGGTCCAGTATTTATATCCAGTCATTACATTCGTGCAAGTAGGCACTCACCTTAACCTCGTTAGAGATGGAAAAGTGACTGAATATCTTGAGCCTGTGGTTTTCCAACACAAGGACTACCTGTTGTTGCTTCTGACCCTATTCTCCATCTTCCTTCTAAAGCGAGAACTTATTTGCTTATTAAATATTAAACCACTCTGTGATTTATTTTTATTAATAAAAGTACTTTTGACAATTTTTTTTTCAAACAGGGTTTCATTTATTGAAGCATAATATACATTTAAAAAAAAAAAAAAAATCAAATTACCATAAGTAACACAGAGTCTTTGCCTTAGCTGTATGTGGACCAACCAGAGTCTAATTTTAAGCAGGAAACCCTTGAAATAACAGTGTTTCCCATTGGTTGACTGCTTTTGGGTGGGATTACGTGAGCCACAGCAAAAAAGGGAGGGGACAACAGTGTCATTTTCCTGTTTGCTTCTTAATCTTTACCTTTAGATTTTCATTTACTGTTGCATGTAACTTTCTTGATGGTCTTGTGGAGCCAGGAGTTGTCTTGGTCTGTCTTCCTGTGTTTTCAGCTGTATCAGCAAAAAACAAAAGACCTGCCAATGCCCCACACAGCAACAACTTCTCTGACATGCGTAGCAGAGCTTGTGGCATCTTCACCATTGTCATCATATTCAGGACTATTGCAGTTCAAAAATGCATTTGTTTTGGCCCCTACTTAAAAAAAACAACAAAAAAAACCTGGAGCTTGATATTAATTCATCTTTGGTTTAAGAAGGAGCTATAATTGTTGAGGAGCTTTAATTTCACTTGAAGTAATGTAACAAGGTACCTTAAACTCTTTGCTTCACCAGCACACAGATGCTGAACCAGAGAGAAGTGTGTAGATTTAAATGATAGCAGAATGAATTGAAATCAGTGTGCAGATTAGGTGCACAACATTTTTTTTTTTCGCCTTACGATTTCTTTGGATGGGTCATGTTAGGAGGTCAGTCTTTTAATCTGGTGTCTTTGGTTTGTCGTCAGGTCTAAAAAGAAAAGTCTTTAAATGCAGACGAGGTCTATGCAGATCGTTTTTACTTTCGGTTTGTTATAACCAGAACAAAGTTAAAGGACAGGGACAGAGAGTACAACCATAAAAGGAAGTTGCTTGCACAGTTTGGTTTACATTGCTTAAGGAGTTGGACTGGCCTGGGTATTCTCATTTTATTTAAATAATTGTTTAGTACGCAGGTGTGCCTGTTTGAGACAGTCCAACATTTTCTTTAAGATGGGCAAAAAGAGCAGTAGATGCCTCTTTTATTGTTTACAGAAACACCCTACAAGGCCTTCTCTCATGTAAGGGGTGCTGCTATTGACTGAACATTTCTTTTACCCAAAAGGTCATGTGACCTGTTGTTGTGGGAACTTCATGCTTTGAAAGCCACTTCTAAAGATTACTCTCAGCAGTCCTAACCTTTTCACTTAGCTCTGATCCTGAGCCAAATCTGCCTCTCTCTCTTTTGCCACAGCTTAGCCTGTACCAGGGCTGGAGAGCTACACAGTCATCAAGGTGCACCAGCAGGACACTAAACAGAGACGGCTGCCAGAATGGCGCCTCAGTTTGTCACATAAAGATCCAAAAGACCGTGTTTTGTCTGGGAGTCTCTGAGACACCAGTATATTTCTTAAGATCCCTCTTCATTTTTTTCTGAATATTTAGGCCCAAAGTCTTGGCTCAGGTAATATGATTGTTCTGCTGTGAATTTTGTACGGGATGGCTAATGGAATTCATACTTAAGTGCAGCGTCAAGCTTACAGCAATGTCAATATTTGTTTTGTAGGAGTAAGTTGGTGTGAGGTTATGCTTAGTATATTAAAGTGATTTCTTGATCTGGCAGAGCACACTCAATGCCACATTTCTCATTGTACTGACTACTGATAAAACCTGTTCAATTGTGAGTTTGATTTGTTTGGTTTATGCAAAAGAGAGAATATTGTCAGGATATCATGTTTAAATGCCAGTCACTGGGGGGAAGCACAGTGAGAGAAACCTGTACATGTTCAGATACAGCAGTGAATGCTCTAGTCTACTGTAATTAACATAAGTGAATGGATATCAGGTCAACGGCTAAAAATTTCTTCCTGTGTAAATTTTCTCACCTGTCTCTCCTGTGCTCTTCACCGTGCTCTTCCCACACACACAGCTGAGTTTTTAATTAAAAAAAAAAAAAAAAAAACAAGTGGGGGGGAAAGAGCCCCAGTCATACAAGCTTAGAAACCAGTTGGCAACCCCCTGTTAAACGCTGATGTCTGGTGGAGGGGCGGGAAAAAGTATTTCCCGACTGGTTGGGACTGGTTGCTGTGAAATTGACTGTTAAAGCCCCAGTCAAGCAGTCCCAGATACCAATTGCTAGGGGAAAATGTGTACTCCCTGACCAATTAGCGAGTGGTTGTGGGAGGTTGCAACGAAGCAAAGAGGTATACGACGCTGCACCAAAAACCTTCTCGTAATTGCTTCGGTCACTAGCAGATTGCCGTGGTCACCCATAGATTCTATGGAATACATTGATTTGTCTGAAAACCCTTGCTAACCACCGAGCCGTTTTGAAAAAGTGCGGTACAAACTGAGAAGAAGAAGAAACAGCCTTTATTGTCCCAGCAGCTAAAATATAAAAACAACAAGATTAAAAAAAAAAAAAAAAAATAATAATATACTGTACAGGAATATAACCAGTTATGGGTTCACTTCAAAATGTACATGAGTTGTGCCTTACCACTGAAACCAGCACATTTCAGGCACAGCGCTTACTCTGGAGGCGAATGGTCTCCGTTTCCAGTTTGCATCACACTTTTTCAAGTTTCAGTAATGCTCAGTGGTTAGCGAGTCATCTCAGACTGATTGGTGTCTTTGTGCAAACTATGGGTGAGAGCAGCAACCTGCTAGTGAACAAAGCAATCACGAGGAGGTTTTCGGTTCGGCACCCTCCTTGCGACTCGTGCAAATTCACTCGGTGACAGCCAGCAACCTGTCGTCAACTGCTGTGAGACAAAAATCAATACATCAGTCAGAAATATCCTCCTGTTCATTATATGTGGGGATACAACATGAAACTATAGTGAGGTGGATCCAATTTATTGTGAGTCTCATGATGATGATGATATTAATTTAATTCATTAAGGGGGGAATGAGAAAAAATAGCCTCAATTAGCGAGCTATCAACGCTCATTTTGACATTTTCATACGTCAGCACAACTCTAAGAAGCTTATGAACAGTTTATTACCAACATTTTGTTCTTATAAGCATATTCTGATCTGTGCTCAAGAGGAAAAATCATTTGCTGTGAACGGTGATGACAGCTGCCCTGTCAGCAGGAGTCCAGGACAGACTCCACCCCCTCATACACCTCCACTGCTGGGGCCTGCTGGACTCTTTTAGCAGTAAACACTTTAGGATTCATTAACAGAACATATATTTGTTTTGTTCTTCTGGTCCTTTCTGAGAAAAACAAAACAGTGTTTCTTTGCGTAAAATCTGTCAGAAAAGAGTTAAAAGAAATTATAACAAAGTGGCAGGCACTACAAGTTAAGATTTACTGTTGAAATCCAAAATGTTATGTTTGTGAAGTGCGAAAATAAAATTGCAAATGTAATGTAATGCAATTTCTGTTTCTCTCCTGCAGCAAATGTCAGAGGGATTGAACAGAGAAAAGAAAAAATCTCAACCTGAAAGAACTTCATCTGAAGGTCCTGGGATTGAATGCTGTTCAGACGTTTAAGCATGTGGCCCATGGATGCCACAGTCCAGCTACTTCAAAGGATTTTTTCTCCCATGGCATTTTAACAAAGGGACAAAGTTTCATAAGTATCCAAAAAAAATCTTTGGATCCCTTTTTTCCAAGGGTAATCATAAATGTGTGGGCCTGCACAAGAATGTGTTTTTTAAAAGCCTTCTTGGTTTTCTGTCCTTTTTTTTGGAATAAGTAACCTGACAAGCGACTCCCATGAGCAACCTTGCAGGATCCCCGATAACGTCGACATGAGTAGTACTTTAGGCAAAGAAAAAGAATCAAAAGAAAAGGACCCCAAAGGTGGTCCGGCTGGTAAAGAAAGGGAAAAGGAGGCCAAGGCTTTGGCCAGCTTAGTCAAGGATGGGGGCAAAGACTCAAAGACCAAAGGGAAAGATGCCAAAGAAGGAAAGAAGGACACCAGCAGCTCAACACCAGGTGTTGCCTTCTCTGTTGACAATACGATAAAGCGGCCAAACCCGGCAACAGGTACACGCAAGAAGTCCAGTAATGCAGAAGTGATCAAAGAGCTTAACAAATGTCGGGAGGAGAACTCAACAAGACTGGACCTATCCAAACGGTCCATTCACATGCTGCCCACTTCCATTAAGGAGTTGACACAGTTGACTGAACTCTACCTATACAGCAATAAGCTGCAGAGCCTGCCAGCTGAGGTGGGTTGCCTGTCAGGCCTGATCACTTTGGCCCTCAGTGAGAACTCCCTGACCAGTTTGCCCGAGTCTCTGGACTCGCTGAAGAAGCTTCGAATGCTCGACCTCCGGCACAACAAGCTAAGAGAGATACCACCTGTCGTCTATCGCTTGACATCTTTGACCACGCTATACCTGCGCTTCAATCGCATTACAACAGTGGAGAAGGACATCCGAAACCTATCCAAACTCACCATGCTCAGCATTCGTGAGAACAAGATTAAACAGCTACCCGCTGAGATAGGTGAGTAAAGACGAAATGAAGGAAGGGCAAAGGGCAGTCTGGTGTCTTAGTGGCTGTAAGAAGTCAAATTTGAGTGTAAGGCGGTGGGATACCATTGATTTTAGAACATTTAGTCTTATTAATTTCCAGTTAGTGTATGCCATGATGGTCTTATATTTTGTTAATGTAATTCTACAACATTCCCATACTATGACTCTTAGCACTAATAAACACTGGGTACAGAACATTTCTGTAGCCCCAAATCACAAACTATTAACAGTGTTTGTAAAAAAAATAAAATAAATAATAATAATAATAATAAAAATCTGCTCAGCACACTTAAAAAGCAGTATTTTAATTCTTAATAAGTAGAATGAGACAAAAAGCTTGGATGTTGTACAATACTGAAAATACATTTCTGTTGAATTAGTAGAAGGGGCAGACCCAGGTTAATGCTGCTGGAGAACAATGGCCATGCAACGAATTGGGCGAACTTCAGTTGGTGTTATAAAAAATCCTGGCCCCATAAAATAAATTTTAAATGGATTAAAAGATTGTTCAGTTTTCTTTCAATGGTATCAGAATCGCATAAGTCGGTGGATTCTTTGATTTTCAAATAAAGACGTGAAAAAGTAGCGTGCCCCCACCTTCAGGCCACAGGATGGAGCCCCTTCAAAAATCCCACTGTGATCTGTCGCCCTTGACCTTGGGCAGCATTTGCAAATTTCATCTTCACCCCCAAATCACTAGATCTCACTATGTACCTCGTTTGCATAGAATAAAATTTTAGGAAGAAGTCACAAATTTCAGTCGAAATGATGGGAAATTTTTGTCGTCAAAATACTGTACGAATAATTTAAAAAATGTTCTTTTTAAAAAGTTTGGTATCGATAATCAGCGGTGGCACAGCTCCATTGTTTTTAGCAATTTTGCTAAGGTGCGGGCAGGGTACTCTGATATTGGACTTAAATTTTCTGTCACTTATTTTGTCCCCTCTTGACTTCAGTAAAGCTATTTTCTACATTATATTTTGAGTTTGAATTTTTGGCTGTTGGTACGTACTAGTAGTTTTTGAATTTGATACGCATCTTTCTGCAGGGGAGCTATGCAGCCTCATTACTCTGGACGTTGCCCATAATCAGTTGGAACACCTACCAAAGGAAATTGGGAATTGCACACAGATAACTAACCTCGACTTGCAGCACAATGAGCTCTTGGATCTGCCAGAAAGTATAGGTAATGAGTGGATCATTCAAATATAGTTCGCTTTTGTTCATGCTTGTTTTTAACCTCTAAACCAGTTTGTGGATCCAGCTACATTTATGTAATTATTTTTTTTCAAAAAGCTGTAAAAATCTTTTTGGCTGTTTGTTTCAGGGAACTTGGCAAGCATAAATCGCTTAGGTCTGAGGTACAATAGATTGTCAGCTATTCCCAAATCTTTATCGAAATGTCGAGAACTGGAAGAGCTAAACCTTGAAAACAACAACATTTCTGTGTTGCCAGAGGTAAGCAGAACATGAATTTTTTTTAAATCACAAATGTAATGTGATATATGTCTGTGGGCTACTAGCCATGTCTCTGTGTTCTATGTTTGGTCAGGGTTTGCTGTCAAGCTTGGTCAATCTGACGAGTTTAACGTTGGCAAGAAACTGCTTCCAGTCGTACCCTGTGGGTGGCCCATCCCAGTTCTCAACCATTTACTCCCTCAACATGGAGCACAACCGTATCAACAAGATTCCCTTTGGTATCTTCTCCAGGGCAAAAGTGTTAAGCAAGCTAAACATGAAGGTATATTTATGTGTTTGTAATGCAATGTAACAATATCTCTTGGATAAATTACCCCCCAATTTTTGACAAAGTCTGGTGCTATTAAGGTATCTGAAGATAATAAAAACCAATGATTATTAAGCTTTTTGTTACTGCGGACATATTTGACTTGTCATAGAAAGGTCCAGGTGGACAATGGCTCCGTTATATTCAAGCGTTCCCGTAAGCTGTGACTGTGAGCCAGCATGAGCAATACCAGGAGGCTGAAACTGAGGCAGCTAAATTGAATTCAAACATCATTATTAAATCTGTGCTGTGACTTGTTAAAATATCTTCAGAGAAGAAAAGCCATGGGAACAAGAGGTATTGAACTGAAGCTTTGTCATGTCTGAGCTATACTGAATCAAAAACGAGAATCGTGTACTTGTGAATTCATAGAAAATTTACATCTTAAAAAAAAACAAAAAACAGACATGGTGAGAAATTCACTCTACTTGGCCATCAACATGGTGTTTGTTTGGAAAGTTTGTTTTTATTCCAATTTAAATAAAGCAGTTGGAATTATAAAAGTGCATGTAATCATTAAACAGATTGAGATCCAAAGATTTATCTGTCATAATTGAGTCAGTCTGCTCGACCTCTTGCTTTGGACCACCTTATTATTAGTTTTGCTAATAGTTATGCCCTTGTCTTCTCTCAGGACAACCAGTTGACAGCACTGCCTTTGGATTTTGGTACATGGACTAGCATGGTTGAACTTAACCTTGCCACCAATCAGCTGACTAAGATCCCAGAGGATATCTGTGGTCTTGCTTCTCTGGAGGTGAGTCTCTCATACAGAAACGCAGTGATTTTCAGCTTCCCAGCACAGTATCCAATAGATCATATTTTGTGCGAATTCATAATAAATTGGGAGCATGTCGGCCAGTTACCATATTATCGTTGAGGCTAGTGATCTATCTAATAAGTGTGGCTCACTCCTTGCTGCTGGTTCTCTTCTGTGTGATTTTTCACTGAATAAATTCAAACAGGATTTTCATATGCCTATTTTTTTTTTTTTAAATAAATGATTGCTTGCAGAAAATTGCTTCATTTCTGTGAATAATTACATTTAATAGTGCCAAAATCTCATTGTCTTTACAGGTGTTAATATTGTCCAATAATCTTCTCAAGAAGTTACCGCATGGTATTGGGAATTTGAGAAAGTTAAGGGAGCTCGACTTGGAGGAAAACAAGTTGGAGTGTCTCCCTAATGAAATCGCTTATCCTAAAGAGTTGCAGGTAAATCTTCCAGACATATAGTTGTCTTGTTGCTCTGCTTGGTTTTTGTTGTAAATAAAGGTTGAATTAGAATCGGGAAGTCATGAAAACCCAGTTTAAAAAAAAAATTATTTATAGGATGAGGAAAATAATCTAGCTGACATTTTGTTGTTTCGACACTCTTTAAAACTGAGAGCCTGTCCCTTCGTCAGAGAATTTTCATTTTAGTTTTAAGGAGCAGATTACAGGACAGCCTGTCTACCCATTAGATAATCATCCACAGTTGGACTCCAGCTGGTAAATGCTGTGGCATACAGTGGAATCAGAAGCCTTTGCACAGTTTTCATTGCGTTGTCTCTGCCTTCATTTCAGAAACTGGTGTTGACAAATAATCAGCTGACTACGTTACCCAGAGGAATCGGCCCACCTCATCAACCTGACTCATCTAGGTTTGGGGGAGAACCAGCTGCAACACCTTCCTGAGGAGATCGGTCAGTACTCCGCTCACACCCAACATTTTTAAAATCTCCTTTTATGACAAAGCAGATACATTTTAACCATTATTTTCACATAAAAGCTAAACATAGCCATAAGGGTTTAAGAGCTTAGCAATCCACTCTGACCCTTCCTCACAGTGATTGGTCCAGCCTGGATAGGTTTGTTACAGCTGAGTTAAGCCAGAGATTAAAATGAGTGGGGGAAGTAGCTAAATGTTATCACATTTTTAGTGTTTAGGCTGTTATACCTGTGGCTTGGAGATTTTAAAGTTTTCTTTTGACGCAGTAACAGCTGGTCATTTATAGTTTGTAATACTTTAAATTTGCACAACTAATGACAATTGGAGCTTAGCCCATATTGTTGCAGACTTTGGCAGTCTTTTCGTTGCCTCTTAACAACTGTTAATATTTTTCCCTTAGCTTGTTTTAGCTCGGTCTTTTTATTATTAGCTCTGCTATCAACGACAGACGACAGTCAGTGGAGCTTATCCAACACCGAGCCGTCTGCGTCCATCCATTGTTCGTCAACTGTTTGCTAAATTCGCCAATCCTTGGTTATTTATATTTGAAAACTTCTGAAACTTGGCATAAATACTCTTTGGGTAAGGCTCTACAAAACAGGGGAGACAGATTTTTGTTTGTTTTTATGAATTTTCAAAGTTTTCCAGAATTTAATCCCTGCTTCTCCCTTATTCCCAGGCTGATTCTTTTGAAAATTGATATGAGTATTCAATATGCACAACTCCACAAAATACTCCAGATACATTTTTAATTTTTTACACTTTTTTTTTATTATTATTTTAAAGATCAACAGAACATTCATGTTTTGTTTCAGTGACTACTTCTCCCATATTTATTGGCTGAATCTTTTTAAACTTTCTACAAGTATTCATTGGGCAAATCTATACAAAAGGCTGCAGATATATTTCTGACTTTTGATTTTATTTATTTATTACAAATTTCAAAATTTGTAAACAATAAAACAGTATCAGCTCCACGATGGTTGACTTACAGCTAAATTAGTTTCTGTTCCAATTAGAGATGTTCCTGGCGACTAATTTATTAGTCGACTAAACAAGGGAAAAAAATTTGATTAACCGACTGGTCTAAAACTAAGAAACACTAAGATATCAAATTAAATTTTATGCCTGTTTAATGGACAATGTCAAAAACTGTCTAAACAAAGGCATTTTAAACCATTAATCGCACTTTTCTGCAATGACTCGCACTTTAAATGCTGCCTAACTGTGCGGCACCGTGCATTATGAACACTGCACGTTACAATCCAAACAATGAAGAAAAACCGTAAAATCAATTGATGTTAATTATATGAAAGCGTGTTACTGCAAACGATGTTGCTGTATTACTAAAATATGAGAAAATAACATTAGAAAAATGAATAAATTGCGACTTAAAAGTGTGGCGCATTGTGCCGCGCATTGTGCTCGTTGCTCTACAATTTATGTAATGCATCAAAACAATACATTACAAACATCTATCCATTTTTTTCCGCTTATCCGGGGCCGGGTCGCGGGGCTTCATCCCGAGCAGTGAAGCCCAGACTCCTCTGGTACCAACTAGTGACAATAGCGACAATTAGTCGACTAGTCACGCACATCCCTAGTTCCAATATACGACACACTATACAAGTAAAACATTTGACAGTGGCACTCTATAGGCCAACAGGTCTCATCTGTACATCTCAGCTGTCTCATCTGTAACATATGAAGCCTTTCAAAAGGGCACAATAACTGGCAAAGCAATGTGTTACCATTGGAGCTGCAACTATTATCTATAGGAAATGAATTCCTGGCTTGTCTGATAGTTGGTTAAAGTTACTTGTCCTACAACTGTTTTGAATTGGTGGTCTTATAAAACAGGGAAATAATAAATCAAGATAGTCAGTAATAAGTATTAATTGCGGTCTTAAGTGTCCCGATTCAGTGAATTCGATTGTGAAACATTAAAAGGGGACCTATTATGCTCCTTTACTTCAAATCTGTACCAGAACTGATACTGTAGTGTCTTTACCTTGCAATAAAAAAAAAAAAAATCTGTATAATTAAAAAATTTTGTACATTCGGAGCGCCAGTTACTGCGGTAGCTTTGCACAGTTCACTTCAATATAATCGTTATTTGTCTTCAACTGCACTTTGGTGCCGTCCCTCGGTTCATCCGCTGTCTTAAGTGGACGGTTTTAGGTCCCCTCGGTTTAGCCCGACTTTGTTCTCGCCAGCTGCCCCTTAAAAACAGTACGTGGGTGGGGCTGCTGTGCTTGCAACCAGGGCTGTCTGATGAAGATGAAGAATATCTGCTTTCTACATGAAGATCCAAGAATTGAAAAGAAAAGTGTCAAAAACCACTCTGAAGCTTTTGGCTCACAGGGATTATTTGCATATATGCTGACCTCATTTGCCATTTTATGTGTACTAAAGTGCCTCAAAACTAATATTAAACTGGATGAAGGAGCTGTCGTGAGGGGCACTTCTGCTCCCAAAAATTGTATTTTAATCACACTGTTTCCCTGGATGACTGTATTTGGTTTAACTGACACTACATAATGTCTGTCCTCAGGCACACTGGAGAACCTAGAGGAACTGTACCTCAACGACAACCCCAACCTGCACAGCCTTCCATTTGAGCTGGCCCTCTGCAGCAAACTGTCCATCATGAGCATCGAGAACTGTCCCCTCACCCACCTGCCACCCCAGATTGTCGCAGGAGGCCCTTCCTTCATCATCCAGTTCCTCAAGATGCAGGGACCATACCGTGCCATGGTCTGAGCCAAGAGCAGCTCAGCGCCAGTCCTGATGAACTCCAAACCCTCCACTTGCTCTGCACCCTTTCACCTGCCCGCCCCCATTATGTGTATCATACACTGTAGAGAAAACACACTCTTCACAATCAGTGTCGGGGCGGGGGCGGGGGAGGAGGAAAACGCTTTTTTTTTTAATTTTTTTTTTTATACCATTCTTGGGCCGAGGCAAACCGAATCTTTGGAGACTTGACCTCTGTGTTTGTGCGGAGTCTATCATGGTCAAGGACCCCAGCCCACCACCCATAACTCATCTTTCATTCCGAGTCATACAAGAGGAAATATTTCCATCTATTTGCCAAAACTGAAGATATATACAATTATATATATTGAGTAACTGTGAGCTAAGTGGCAAGTCTTTCAACCATATAAACCGTGCTCCCATTGCCAATGTATTTACAGTAATTACAAGCATCCATTATGTGAGCAAGGATACAACTGTATGCAAAAACAAACAAAAAAAAGTCTTTGGAACTTTTAATTTACTGCTGCTGCCGTCATTTTTAACATTGTCATCTTGTTATATATTCTTTTGATAGTCCTGTATTTTTTTGTTTTGTTTTTTAACATCATCTTCCCTTGACATAAATTATGTTAATTGCTTCTAGAGTATAGACAACAAAGGTCTAACGATGGTGTGCTTTTTTTTTTTTTTTTAAAATCTTTATTTTCTTTTAAATGTGCCTATGTTTGGAGTGAACCACTGGTTCATTTCTAAACACAGTTGTCCACGAGAATACAAAGAGATAAATTATTTCAGTTACTTTTTAAAAAATTGTTATTATTACTGCTGTTTTCACTTGTTTTTTTTTTTTTTCTCTTCCTTTTTTAGGGTCTCTCTAACAAACAGCAGCAGGAGTCGTTCAGCGTTGAGCTCGTAAATGTATACATAGAGAAATGCCAATCACACGTGCTTGAAAAAGAGACGCAACTTGGACTTTACTCCAAAACGGGCGGTGCTGTGGGCCCCGTCAGCGGTTATTGATTTTATGTGACAAAAAGGTGTTGAGAAACATTAGGACATACTTCGGTGATGGGATAAATGATGCTTTTTTTTTTTTTTTACATATGAATACAAATACTGGTCGTTGCCTTGAGTGCAATTTTTAGTTATGTTTACTCGTTTGATATTATCTTCAGTGTTGGGTTGCATAGCTGTCATCCAGTTGATCATTGACCAACATATCAAGCGTTTTTAAAAGACGTTTTGAGCGTCTGGAGCAGGTGGTGAGTGTATCAGAATTTAAAAAAAAAAAAAAAATCATAATAAAACATTGACAGGTAACTCCATGACAATTCTTTTTGTTTGGTTTAATATCTTTAATCTTCTGTAGTCTGTTTTGACAGGGTCGACTTAAGAATCTAAATAACATCATGGAAAATATCCCCTTGATTTGTATTGATTTGTAATTTAATTTTTTTTTTTTTTAAAAAAAAGATATCTTTGTTGTCCCACACTGTCCCAGCGATGCTGCTGCTTGTATGCACTTTTTATTTGCATCCTCTATATTAAGACAAAAAAAAAAATCAGTAGTCTCTCATTGGTTATTTTGAATGAGGGCATTTTATTTCATAAGTATTTTATTTGTTAAACGGGTTATGTAAATTTGTATCAATTAAATATAAATGCTGAGTTTCACTGGCTCAAAATAAATGGTAACTTTCTTTGGGGAAGTTTTTCCTCTCAATCGCGAAGACGTAGATCTTGCTCTCTAGAACTGTAAAAAAAAAAAAAAAGGGGTCTCTGGGTGTGAGACGTAAGATTCAAATATCCTGCTTTCTCCATTGCAAGCATAATGGGTAACTGCAGTTCGGATGAGCACTGTTTAAATCAGTTTGGTTTTTTTTTGTTTCTAAATGATGAAATGTGCTTTCAGTTAGTATTATTTCATGTGACTGTGCATTAAAAAAAAAAAAAAAACCCCAACAAAAGGTAATCAAACCAAACCTTTTATTTTTTTCTCTCTGAAAATGTTTTGCATCCCGATTCTATATTCAATCATGGGTCTGTTTTGTATCGACATGGGTGGGCCTACGTTCTTTGCAGCGGCTTGGTGTGTTTTTAGTGGGCTACTCTCCCCCACAGGGGGCCTGAGTGACGAGCGTGCCACGGCTCACGGTGGGGTGGGGTTGGGGTCGGGTCAGGGGAACAATGAAACGCTGCTTCTAATTTACCAGCAGAACCTGTTGCTGCTTTTCATGGACTTAAACGTATACTGTTCGAGACAGAGAGCCGGGTAGGGCAAGGAGAAGGGAAAAACGATCCGCTCCCAAGACTGATACAGACTTTACCCAAAAACCTGACAAGGGACAAATCCACTGACTTTTTCGAGTAAGCGTCAGGCCCGGTGGTTTTCACACAGATCAAATCGTTTGGACACAACGATGAGACAACACAAGGTGCATATTTGAGCTTAACGCAGTTACAGTGCAAGACTGTCGGAAAAGAAAAAAAAATTGTAAAAAGGGCTTTCTGTGTTCATGCTGAACAACACACCGGAGGCATTGCATTCCTGGGTTTTATATAAAAGCTTTGGAAATTTCTTTTTTTTTTTGTGTGTGTGTGTATTTACTTTTAGCTGTAAACAATTGTGTGAAAAATGCCTTCAACGAGTACTCAAAAGTGAGATGTGCATTAGGTATGCAGCGTGAGTGCTGTGACCCATTTTTACATTCAGTCTGTTTTACTTTATTCATGTGCCATTTTGCAAGGCTGAGAGTGCCAGTGTATGAAGAGACGAGATGACGGGAGGTGAGGCACGAATTGAACGGGGCTAATCAACCGGAGAGCATTTATCAGATCGTGGAATGTAGTTTTAATGTTCTGAGGAGGGGAAGGAGATCACCGACTGGTCAATTCAGTTGAAGGCATGACCTGTTGCTGCATCAAGGTGGTGATGATGTATTGCATACTGGTGCATCCGAAATAATTGGAGTATTTGTTTATTCTTCTATTTTCTGTGATTTTAGGCCATTGACGGCGTCGCAGAATCGGCCATTTTGCTTTTTGTTTCTGGATCACACAAAATGTCATTTTTCTTGCCTTGTTATTTTGTACAGGAAACAAGCATGTTGAACACATATTTGACATGATTTGTCTGGGTCAGAATCGGGCGTTTTTTGCATAGAAGACTTCGATTTAGTGGCTATTTGGTGTATCTGCAAATGCTCCCTTTTTGTATATTGCAAAGGGTGTCAAAGCATTGTGTGGCAATGCTTATCCTACTTAATCTACATTGACAAGCAGCCTTAATGGTCTTTTTTTATGTGTTTGTTTGGCTATTCCTTGTGTCTATGGCCACTGACTGTACTTGATGACAAGCAACTGGTTGTTACAATGTAAATTTGGGTCTAGTTTCTTCGGTCTTATTTTTCCTTTTACTCTGTACAGTAATCTGGCGTTATGGTAGACTCAGTATTACAAAATCTGTAATGTGATGAGAGTTTTACAAGAAAACAGAGAGTGCAATGGGAGATGATGCCATTATGCTACCAAGTTGGATGTGCATTAGCTTACGTCTCGCTTGTCTTTGGCATTAAAGGGGAATTCCACCAAAACTGACTTGCATTGTTATTTTGCAAAGGAACAGCTTATTTATTTTTTTATGTTCTTCTCTGTAGTCATAACAGGTTTAAGTTTGCAGAGGGATTAAATTTCATTAGGCAAAAATTTTTCTTTTTTAAACTAAATTTATATTGAGATTTGAAAATGCAGGAATGATTTGCATGTTTTAGAAATGACACAAACATGATTTACATCTTTTTCCCCACATGAAGGGCACATAAATTCATGACTATTCACCTTTTTTTTTTATGTAAACCCAGTCAACTTTGGTGGAATGGCCCTTTAACGTGAAGCTGCCTCACTCTTTCCCAATGCATACTTATCTGAATCCCCACCTCATCCACACATCCTTCTATAGTGTCTCCATACATTATTTGACTGCCTTATGTGCACCAAGCAAAACCTTTATGACCGTTTGATTTAATCCACAAAGATAGTCTTCTTTTAGTTCCTCTTTATGTCAGTAAAGAGATGCGGGTCCTTGGACTGAACAGATAAAGTTTCTGGGTGAGTTGTCTTTTGACTGGATGAGCAGATGCAGACATGACTACCTCTATGTGAGTCTTCATTGCTAACCACAGTGACCAAGATCCGGTCTGAGGTGTTTCCACCTGTGTACAGCCGTGTGTTTGAAACAGGAAATTTGGACCAGCAGTTCAACAACAGTTTGTTTTACTAAGCACCTCTCCCGATGTTTTATTTTTGGATATATATATATATATATATGCCTTTACTAAGCATTATTTGGTAAATGGAAAATAGGAAAAATACACTGACTTGTGTGCTTGGTTGTAAATGAAAAGTTAATCAATGCCGCCCCATTGTAAGAAAATTCTCCTGATACCAACTAGCTGCAGAGTGCTACGTTGCGAGTGAAAATGACCATGATTGGTGATGTTCTGTATGTACATACATCTTTTTAACTGTAATAAACTGATAAATATTTACAAATTTATACGTGCTTGTATTTCACTTCCACATTTTTGTTAAAGTTGGGATTTTGTTCAGCTTTTCGGGGTTTTTTGGGGGTTTTTTTTACGTGCGATACTGCAAGATTTGGTATTGATCGATACCAAGGAAATACAGGGATCACCGATACTGATACCAATACTTTAAAATAATTATGAAGTTTAAATGTTTTGTGATTTTTTTCTTTTCTTTTTTTTTATTTTTACTTTGGATCATTAATTAGTTAAAAACCAGAATAGAATTGGGCAAAGGTTATAGGTAAATAAAAAATACATTATCAAAATAAAAGTTTTTGTTCTGAAACAATAGAACAGCAACAAAACAATTTCTTTTTTCTTAAATAAAGTGTACAAAATGATCATTCAAGAACAAATATATCCCTTCATTCAATAATTTTCTGGATTTTTTTTCTTAAATAAGCAAGCTGTACAAAATTATCACTCCACAACATTATAAAACATTTACGCTTCCGGCCCCGCCGCTACTTCTGGCCCGCGATTTGATGTCAAAAATATAAGACAATTTGGCCCTTTAAGTTACTTTTTTGACATTTTGCTACCCCCCCCCTTTAATTGGAGGGGAAAGCGAAATGTCAAAAAAGTAACTTAAAGGGCCAAATTGTCTTATATTTTTGACATCAAATCGCGGGCCGGAAGTAGGGGGCGGGGCCGGGAGTGCTGACAAATTTCTTTTTTCCCAAGTAAAATGTGTTACGTGTCACATGACGGTATAACGTCAAAACACTGCGGGGAGGGGAGGAGCAAAGTGTGCCTGCTCTGTGATGTGACGGGAGCAGCACTTAATAAGCAGTCAGCTCGCATCTTTGATGAAACCGCAGCCCTGCATACCAGAGAGAAACTGAAGCTTAAGTATCGATCTTATTACAGTAGTACTGATCAATATCAATACCAACGTTGGTATCGATATTATCGATATTTGGATCGCTCCGCCCACCACTACTCATTGGGTCCACGCAGCCCGCAACGCTGTGATTAAACGGTGCGTTTCCAACTACTTTTCGCCGCAGTGTTTGAATTTATCAGTCAGATAATAACAATCAGGAATAATAATCAAAGCATCGATATAAGGACTCACAAACGTCAACAAACTCCTGGAGGGAGACTGCTGGAACTATCGGAATGGACGTGAGGGAATGAAGAAAGTGAAAAAACAGGGACACCAACATGCGACCACAAGTTAATTAACACACAATCCAGCTACACATGCGGACATGAGGTCGGACACTTCGTGGGTTGCGTACAGAGGCCGTTAAAGACCCTGCAAGTCTAATTAGGAGCATCTAACCAAGCTAGCTAGAAAACAGAAGCAGCTTCATGTGGTGGAGAACATCAGGATGCAGCTGGATTTGACCTTTGACCCCTTCAAAGAGTTCAGTTTGTTTTTGTCAAACATTCGCTGTGTTCTGATGTTACACCCCACGCGTACTGCACTGACGCTGAACTTTATTGTAGAATTTATTGAGTTTTGCAGTTCACGTTTTTCTTTGTTTCTCCCTGTTGATGTTCATGTGTGTCCTTAATGTTACACACATTAAGCACGTAATGCTGATATTTTTTTAAACTGTATCTTTTGTTGAGTTTTTATTACACAATAGTCACTCTTGCACCTGACAAAGCATGATAAACTAAAACTAATACTAAAACTAACTAAAACTAAGCATGAAACCAAAATAAAAACGAGCAAAACCGCTCTGAAAACAAACTAAAACTAAACTATAATGTAAAATCCAAAACTACTAGATAGATAGATATATATCACATTAAATAGTTGGACTTCTGGACCTTGGCCTCATGAAATTTTGTCTGACTGTCTGACAATGAAAGTGAAACACCTGTCATTTTAGTGTGGGAGGTTTCATGGCTAAATTGGACCAGCCTGGTGGCCAATCTTCATTAATTGCACATTGCACCAGTAAGAGCAGAGTGTGAAGGTTCAATTAGCAGGGTAAGAGCACAGTTTTGCTCAAAATATTGCAATGCACACAACATTATGGGTGACATACCAGAGTTCAAAAGAGGACAAATTGTTGGTCCACGTCTTGCTGGTGCATCTGAGACCAAGACAGCAAGTCTTTGTGATGTATCAAGAGCCACGGTATCCAGGGTAATGTCAGCATACCACCAAGAAGGACCAACCACATCCAACAGGATTAACTGTGGACGCAAGAGGAAGCTGTCTGAAAGGGATGTTCGGGTGCTAACCCGGATTGTATCCAAAAAACATAAAACCACGGCTGCCCAAATCATGGCAGAATTAAATGTGTACCTCAACTCTCCTGTTTCCACCAAAACTGTCCGTCGGGAGCTCCACAGGGTCAATATACACGGCCGGGCTGCTATAGCCAAACCTTTGGTCACTTTTGCCAATGCCAAACGTCGGTTTCAATGGGGAAAGGAGCGCAAATCTTGGGCTGTGGACAATGTGAAACATGTATTGTTCTCTGATGAGTCCACCTTTAATGTTTTCCCCACATCCGGGAGAGTTACGGTGTGGAGAATCCCCAAAGAAGCGTACCACCCAGACTGTTGCATGCCCAGAGTGAAGCATGGGGGTGGATCAGTGATGGTTTGGGCTGCCATATCATGGCATTCCCTTGGCCCAATACTTGTGCTAGATGGGCGCGTCACTGCCAAGGACTACCGAACCATTCTGGAGGACCATGTGCATCCAGTGGTTCAAACATTGTAACCTGAAGGCGGTGCCGTGTATCAGGATGACAATGCACCAATACACACAGCAAGACTGGTGAAAGATTGGTTTGATGAACATGAAAGTGAAGTTCAACATCTCCCATGGCCTGCACAGTCACCAGATCTAAATATTATTGAGCCACTTTGGGGTGTTTTGGAGGAGCGAGTCAGGAAACGTTTTCCTCCACCAGCATCACCTCGTGACCTGGCCACTATCCTGCAAGAAGAATGGCTTAAAATCCCTCTGACCACTGTGCAGGACTTGTAGATGTCATTCCCAAGACGAACTGATGGTGTATTGGCCGCAAAAGGAGGCCCTACACCATACTAATAAATTATTGTGGTCTAAAACCAGGTGTTCCAGTTTCACTGTCCAACCGCTGTATGTGCTGAGTAACATCTGGAAGTCCGCGGTCAAAATGGGATACACCCCCCACGGGTGGTCAAAAAATGACAGAGCTAAGATCCCATGGGACTTCCAGATACAAACTTGTGATTGCAAACCAACCGAACATAGTAGTGGTGGACAAACAGAGGAAGAAAGCCATAGTGACACATGTAGCAATACCAAGTGATGGCAACATCAAGAAGTAGGAACACGAGAAACTCAGTAAATACCAAGGACTGAGAGAAGAGCTAGAGAGGATGAGGAAGGTGAACGTAACAGTGGTCCCCCGTGGTAACTGGAACACTCGGGCCCCAGTTTGGAGGTCAATGCCCCAAGCAGATTCAGGTTAGGCACTTGACCAGCAGATTCCAGGAACAACATCTCCGTCCAGAAGAGCACAGTCCTGGGAACAGCTGGACCCTCAAGCTCCCAGGGCTCTGGTAGAGGACCCAAGCCAACCCAACCACTGATTAATATTTAACTTAGAAAAGAAACACTGTCAGAGAAGATATTCATACTACGAGGTTTACACTCCTTCAGCTATCAAGTCCAGACACTTTACCTAATCAGTCGCATTCAATTTTTACTCAATCTGTTTTATTATTTATGGGGAAATTTTTGGTCACACTCAGTTTTATTTGCTATGCAGGCATCGTTGCCATTTAGAAAATACATTGCAAAGACATATTAATAATCTTTTTTTATGTAACCCTGGCAGCAATTTTAAGAGATAGCTGTGCTGATAAAATGGGGAAACAGCTGTACAGATAAACTGTTCCAGTTAGTTGGACATGCACTGGATCTGGATATGTGAAAGTCCCCATAAGGGGCTCCATCATCATCATCATCATCATCATGATGTGGGATTTGCCTTGATATGAAACTTTCTAAGAGCTAATAGTTTCTTGCATATCCCCTCATTGAGATTTGTTGTAGTCTTCTAATGTTCTTATAATAGAAAAAAAATCAGCTTCCATTGCTTGAGATTTAGATTAACCTTTATTTATACAGCACATAATACGTGAGTGTTTGTCATCCCAAAGGACAATTTCAGCACTCATTATACAACATATTTCCTGTTTGTTTTGTGTTGCTACTTACCTGTGAGCCTGTTCTCACTCACAGCTCCTCTTGGAAATGCTGATGTGATTCATTATTTACCTGTGCCGTAGTATTGCCTGGAGTTTATATGCTTGCATCCAGCACTTATGACTTCTAATCAGTTATGCAGCGGTGCCGCATATGTTTTCACAACCGATCTAGAATTCACTTTCAGATTGGCCATGGCTATTTTAACCTTGCCTCTAAGGCTAATACGGTCATTTATTTTCATTTATGCTATATAATGAGTAATCACACATGGTACAAAGAGCGGCAGGTACATTTTAAACAAATGTTTTTATATTCACGGTGATCTTTCTAATGGCCTGAAGCTCAGTCCAGTACAACACCGTCCCCTGCTGGAGAATTTAAGTCTTATTATAAATGAAGGGTGAACGTTTTTATTTTAGTTTTTTGCTTTTTGCTTTTTAAATAAATGCATAACAACAACAATAATAATAACAATAAGAATAAAAATAATACTCACATAATGGCATAATGCTCCGGCCGGGCTACCACTATCATCTGAAAATCATCTCGTCTAGTTTCGCTGAAATGTGTGCAGCGTCTCCCACAAGTGTGTTTTTAACAAGAAAAAAAAAAAATAAAGAAAAAAGATCAAACAAACACCCATCTCACGGACCTCCTCCACTTCCTCATCCTCAATATTGTCCATAAAAATCTTTTTTTTCCCACGGAGCTGTCTTCCCGACGCTGGGAAGACGACAGGTGTCACTGTGTCCTTGCGCTTCGTCTGCGCCCTCACGCGTCAACCAGCGCCACGAGACAATGTTTACCCGAAAACACTGTTCGCTGCACGGCTTCTGTCGCGTCACTGGCCGGGACGGACAGAGCTGGGCTATCAGGCTGCTGGGGGGCCGTGCCTGTGAGCACCGACCCACAGCTGGGCGCTTTGATTATTCACTGACTTCCAGTTAAAAGCCTTCCTCACATTTGTCAGATGATTTGATTTATGGCTTCGCCAGACGATCATCACAGAGCAGACAGAGTTTATAATAATCCGTTAAGCTACTGGCTTGCATGTTTTTGTTTTTTTTTACAAGATTCATGTCAATTATCTCGTCCACATCTTAGTGTCCCGTTTCCGAGCGAACTGGGTCCGTGACACACTTCCGTTTCCGTGGGAACAGGTGTGAGTGACGTCAACTCAGGTTAGGCACTTGTCCCCACACACACAGAAAGGTAAAGCTTCACACACACACACACACACACACACACACACACACACACACACACACACACACACACACCATGGGTAAAGAACGGCACACTTTTCATCAGGTCGCTTGAGCATTCTGTATGCTAAACTATAAGTGTAATTCACTTTAACTTTTTAAAAAGTAAAATTTAAATAATACTCCATGTAAGTCACACAGTTAAGGTCAGATAGACAAAAGAATAAATATGTCCTCTTCAGTCATTTAAAGAGCTTTGAAAAACTAGATAAATACAGAAAATTAGATGCCACACTAAATATAAACATTTGATTTTAAAATCCAGTTTATCTAGTCTATTAGTAGTCTAAATTTGCAAACTAAAGTATGTCTTCGATCCAGCTTATCATCTCTGCAGCACAGGCATCTATGTTAAACACAACGAAATCATCGTGAACTTTTGCAGCTTTATACTGTATGTGTGAGAGGTTAGCACAACTGGAGTCGAGATGATGGCAGCCGCCGCGCCTGCTGACTCTTGCATTCCGAGTGCGCTCGGCACACTCTGACGATAAGCCTGGCACTCTGTGTCCTCCCGCAGGTCTTCGAGATTTCCCTCTTTCAAGTCGCCCTGCGGGAGTGATTTTTAAGTCTACCGTAGAAGAGGAACACAAACAATGCATTAAGCAGAGTTTTTGTGGTAAGAAAGAATTTCGGGTAAGACTCTGGGAATTTGGACTGCAATGAATCCCCCAATGGATGAAATCTAAAGACATGCTGAAAGTATCTAACGATCAGTGTATCAGCTTCTCCATCTATAAACTGCATATATAAAAAGAGGGGTGTTAACATTTGTGGGTTTTGCAAAGCTTTGTGAGATTTTGTATGTAATATTGGAGGAATAATGGCTGCACAGCCTAGGCCCACTCTTGGTTTATATCAGGCATTTTTAATACAAAATGATAGTTCATTAAGCATCCTTGATAATTACCCCTTTCTTCATGTTTCTAAGTATTAGAGTCCTGCAGCTGTTGCATACTTATCTACCACATCTTTTTTCTATGGACACAATCTAAGTCACATGACACCTGAGTATGGCCTAGTTAAACTGGACTGGGCACATTAATGCAAGCATCAGGTGAAGTTAAATATTTGAATTCAAACATCCGGTCAACTGCTAAACAGTGTTCATGACACATAAGGAGACAAAGAGTTTCTATTCATTGTCAAAATTAGCAGTAGGAAGTTAATTAAGAGGGTCAAAGGTGAGATGTATCATCATTAGGCGTCAGGTCAGAGTGCATAAAAGGAATATATTTGTGGTGGTTTATTTGGATATTTGGGTAACATTTTGTAAGTATGTGTTTAGCGTTCTGTTGTGCAGCGTTTTTTGTGATATTCATCTTGAAAGGTGCTTTACAAATAAATTAATCAAACAAAACAAAAGCAAAATTACTCTGTTAGCTTCAAATTGATCTTAATATCAATGAGCCATTAGTTGAGCTAACAAACAACCAAAGTCATGGATTAAACTAACCAATGCAGGATGAAAAGTAATTAGCAACATAACCCTGTGATAGACCGGTGACCTCTCCGGGGTGTACCCCACCTCTTGACACATGACAGGTGGGATAGATCACCTGCATGTTTAAGAAAAACGTTATTTGTCAGCAGTCTATTTATGTCCCAAGATGCTGATAAGATATTCTGTGCCAACAGAGAAACAAAAAAAGTCCTGGTAATCAGATTCAACGTGCGACAGACACAGAGGGAAGACTCCTCAAACAAGAGGTTACATTTTTTTTTTCAGATTCCATGGGGGATACAAGCCCAACAGTCTGCAGCTACCTGAACCTTTGCCTCCGAGTCACGTTTGCGGACACTTTGACGCGTGTCCTTCGGGCAAACGGGCCTGTGAGTCAGTCAGAGGTCTGCTCCCCACAGAGTCTGGGGGACTCCCTTGTGCGCTCTACACGGAGTGTGAAAGGTGAGCAAATAAATTAAGTTTGGTGGGTAATAAAATGCCTCTATCATATCCACGTGGTGTGGCCGTGGCAGCTGCTTAGCAACAGAATCCAGCAGCTGCACTGCAAAAAATGACTGTCCCAACAAGGTCTGAAGTTTACACTTTAAATAGTGTCTGACTTTGAAGCAAAAAAAAAAAGAAAAAAAGAATTTTTTTGCAAATTTTCTTCTTCAGTGACACTAAATCAAACCCTATACAACTCTGATGCAAATGAGAGTTCTTGCACTTGCATTAATTCTCCTTTTTTTTATATTTGTTCAAGCTTTTCTTTTTTTTATTATGAGGATCATGAGGCATAATGTCAAACACCTGGAGCATTTATTCTTGTAAAAAAAAGGGCAAATTATTTAAATGACCATGAAGTGGAATAACACTGGATGATAAAATGTATCTGTTATTTTGTCCAACAGTTGCACAACTGTTGTGTTTCTTTTCTTTTCTGTTCTTTTCTTTTCTCGTGATAACTCACCCCGATGATCTTCTCCTCCTTTAATACCTTCTCGATGCAGCAAACCTCCAGACCATCGTTTCGTGTGGAGTGTGATATGTTGCATGGCAAAACGCCAGTGTTGACACTTCGCGGAGGCACAGTGGCCCAGTGAGGGGGACACTTTTTGCAGCGTGTGGGTTATAAAGAGAGGGAGTGGCGCACTGGTTAACACTGAGGAGAGAAACTCCACACGCAGACAGAAGCTCGGCAGCGCCAGGGATAACATGATTATCGCTCTATTAGGTCCGCTACTGAGCACAACTAGATGCAGCACAGAGATCATTGTGTGATGAGAGACGGGAGATGCAGAGGAAATGCTTCATCTGCCACATGGATCCTTTTTTCTTCCAAATGGTCTGCCTGAAGAAGTTACCCACTGACAGCTTTTTAATGCCCGTGTCTCTCATCCACTGGACACGTTGTGCCACTGCCCCTCATCTCAGGTAAGGTTGTTGCGCTCTTTTTTAAAGCTCTTTTCTCAGTATTACTCAGGTTCAAGTGCTCACCTAATGTCTAAGCCAGTTATATTAGTAGCATAAGACATGCCATAGTTGATTGAGAAGACCATTATTAGCACTGAAGGAGCTGATCTCTTTTCCTTATGTTGCCTCATATTTCCAGATGAACTGACAGCCTTATAAATAATAAGGGCTAATTCTCGAAGGAGGCAGTACACAATGAGAGAGAAAAAACCTCGAGAAAGCCCCGGAGGAGTGATTCATTTGCTTCCTTTCTCATCCCTGCTGTGAGATACAAGCTCTGTCCTTCCTGGTGGATGATATCTGTTAACCTCAGGTGAACTCACAAAGGCAGTGGGCCAACCTGCTCCAATGGAGTCTGCTATGGAGACCAACCAGACAGACATGGATGGTTACAGCCTCCAGATTGCCCTGCCACTCACAGTACTGGTGGGGATCATGATCCTGTTGATAGTGTTTGGTAATGTACTGGTGGTCATAGCTGTGTTTACAAGCCGGGCCCTGCGGGCTCCCCAGAACTTATTCTTGGTGTCTCTGGCATCAGCAGACATTTTAGTGGCTACCCTTGTGATGCCTTTCTCCTTAGCCAATGAGCTCATGGGATACTGGTACTTTGGTGAGGTGTGGTGTGAGATATACCTTGCACTCGATGTTCTCTTTTGCACTGCCTCCATTGCCCACCTTTGTGCTATCAGCTTAGACCGCTACTGGTCAATCACCCAGGCCATCGAGTACAACCTGAAAAGGACACCACGCCGCATCAAATGCATCATCTTCATTGTGTGGGTTATTGCAGCAGTTATTTCCTTCCCACCTCTAATCACCATGGAGAAAGAAAAGAATACTGAAAGTAATTCTAACAATAATAACAACAATTATACTAATGTCACTAAACCTTTGTGTAGGATCAATGATGAGAAATGGTACGTCATCTCCTCCTGCATCGGGTCCTTCTTCCTCCCATGTGTCATCATGGTGCTGGTCTATGTGCGGATCTATCATATTGCCAAAAAGAGGACGCGAGCACCACCTGGAGATCGAAAGCAAAAGGACCTGCCAAAGACTGCCACCGTCGCCGCTGCCAACCAGAAACAGAATGGCCTGGGTGATGCTGAGGACCGTCTCTGCCACGAGAAGCTGAATGGTGAACAGGCCATGGAGTTGAAGGAGGAAGTGAAACGAGCAGGGGGTGCAGAGGACGGGAAAGGTGAGGTCAACGGGGTGGACGTCGAGGACTCATCCTCCTCTGACCACAATATGAACAATCCATGCTCGATTAAAAAGAAACCGACCAAGGGGAAACCCAGGCTGAGTCAAATCAAACCGGGGGACAATGACATCCAAAAGTGCGAGCCGAGCGCCAAGGGCAGCCGCTGGAAAGGCCGTCAGAACCGGGAGAAACGCTTCACTTTCGTCCTGGCAGTGGTCATTGGAGCATTTGTGATCTGCTGGTTTCCCTTTTTCTTTACGTACATGCTGAAGACACTGTGTCAGTCCTGCTATGTCCCCGACACCCTGTTCAAGTTCTTCTTCTGGTTCGGCTATTGCAACAGCGCACTGAACCCCATTATTTACACCATCTTCAACAACGACTTCCGGAGGTCATTCAAAAAGATCCTGTGCAGGAGGGACACGAGAAGATATGTATGATGGACCATCTTGTGCATACTTTTTTGTTAGTAGTTTTTCTTTTTTACCATATTGTACATAAACTGTAAAACACAGCGATCTTTGTGCATGGATCACCAGTTTGTGATCGCTGTAGGTATAACTGCTTGGAAAAGCTTTGCCAGGATGAGCTTCCTGTGCGCTAGTGGGAAAAATTTGCCTTTGGGACTTTCTGGGAGAAAACTTTGTTTCCTTTAATATTTGTCCAACAAAAGTACTTGGTAAGGTTTCAGAAAGATTGCGGTTTGGGTTAAGAAACATTCTTTCAAAAACATTTGTGTCCTACAGATTCTGTCCAGCAGAAAGAACTGAAGGCTAACTTCTCCCATGTGTTGCGGCATTTTTTTTTTCTTCTCTGAAACATCTGCCACTCACAGCCTGAACACGAAGTCCACAAAAAGAGAGGCTTGAAGTACAAAACGCCACCGTGAAAACATGTTTTATTGTAACGGCTATTTGTATTTTTATAAAAGAAACACAGTGAAGTCCATGGTATGTATTGTATTTTACGGCAGTATATTGTACAAAATAATCTGTTTTAACATTTGTCTCTATTTTTGTTGGATACAGTATTGTGCTTTTTTTTTTTTTAACGATATGATGAAGTTCATGACGATGATGGTTAGGATGATGATGATGATGATAGCGATGATGACAACTTGTGGGAAAAATGCAGCGCCTTTAAAAGAATAAATAAAGGCCACTTCCTGAAACAGTCTCAAGGAGCCATATAAAACTTCAGACCGCTGACGAATGTTATAATTTACAGTGTGTTATACTGTGTTGACACGCACTTTTTCACACAGACACACTAGAGGCTCGTAATAAAATGGAAAAGAGGCATAAAGCCTGAATTTGTTCTCAGAAAAGGATGAGGCGCTAAAGAAGAGTTCCCAAAGGAAAAAGCGTTTTTTTTTTCTATGCCAACCATGTGAGGGTGTGAAGACCTTCTTGTACGGTGAATCGGATACATCAACAGAAAAGTGCAAATTCACAGGTCTGTTGAATCTGACCTTTGCAAGAGATTAACAAGAAGCTTAGCTTTTAATGAGCCTCAACAGAACGTGTGCAAATGTTCTGCTGCTCTCTGGATTAATACCGATCGCGATAAGATGGCCCACTTTTTCTTTTTTCTAAGATGTCAAATTAAATTAACTTTTCAATCTTTTTTTTTTTTTTCCCCACCCAAGTGTGTTTAGCGGAGCTTTAGACTTCGGAGTCCGTTTTCAATGATAAATACGGTTGTAATGCAAGGCACGGGAAGCAGAGAAGTAACGGTTCATTTGCTGTCTTGTGCTACCACAGTACGCGCCATTAAATAAAGACACAGAGGCTGACAAACCAGATCCTGATTGACTGGTTCATCTCTCTCTCTTTTTACTGTCTTTTCTCTATCACGCTTCGAAGACTGGGGTGAACAAAAGAGTAACTATAATCTGTGCATCAAATACAAAGAGCATAGCTTTTCCCTGCAGAGGAGGAGGAGTATGTAAATGGGTTCCTTTTTGACCGTCAGGAAGACAGCGGAGAAGCACAGCCCCTCAGAAGGCAACATGGTCTTTTGGGAGTTTTTCCGATTGTGTATCAGCCTGATATACACTTATTTTTAGCTGGGGGGGGGAGGGGGGAGTGTTTCTCTGCACGTTTACAACATGTATAAGTGTGGTGAGCCTGTGAGAAAGAGGCAGCGTATGTGTGTGAGAATGTGCGAGTGTATTTGCAGGACATATAAACACAGGGTGAGCTCCCACTGGACAGACAAGTTTGCAGTCGTGCCGATACTCCAGGCTCGTTTTGAATGAGAGGAGAGATTTTGTGGGATTTTTTTTGTCAAAAAAAAAAAAAAGGAAGAAAGAAAGGAAATAAAAGAGAAGAGAGATGGGTGTCTCATTAAGTGATTTTTCAATAACAGTTACAGGAACTAATGCCCAGGTCCACAGGCTCATAGCTCTGGGAATATCAAGCACATTAGTTCATTGATATATCAGAAGCAAGGCTTCTCAAGTTCTGGTTACCTCTTTCAAAATGGGCAGGAAAGCCAGGCGTTCACTGTCGGCCAATTTGCCATAAGCTCTCTTGGGGTGCTGTGTCCTGATTGCAGCTTTTACAAGAGTTTTCCACTGATTCCCGTTTAGATCCTGCTTCCTCCTGTGAGGTTCCAGGATGAGAAAGTAAGTTCTTCAAAAGGTTTTCCATTCCCTGATGAGAATTCCTGTGATAGAAAGACACATATTAATGCTTGTCCTGAAATATCAATGTTCAAGAAAGACTAGCCATCTTATTAATTAAACAGAAACTTTAAAGTAAACTGAACTTATTTCAGAAGTTTAAATGTTTTATATCACTACAATATTGAAGTATCCCCTTTTCAGTTTAATAATAAAATACTCAAACATTTTTAGAGTACATTGAAAGAATTACCGGTTACTCTCATAAATGATTATTTTTTTAAGTTTTGCTCTTACAAATCCTGCATACTGTCACTGGGGGTATATAACCAGTTTACACAGGGTATACTGCTGCACACACTGATGTGTTGTGACCAGTATGCTGGCTAATGTAGCTAATGTTAACAGCTAAACAACACTGTGTAACTGGAGAGTCACTCTGCTTAAGATAAACATTAACTGAAGATCTAGACTGGCAATTACTGACACTAATAAGGGGGAAGGTCGAAACAACACCAACATATCACCCTGTAAATTGATATGGCAATCTTTTTAGTTGCTCATTTATGTAAACAGTGAAAAAGGAGGAACATTATGATTCAACTGAAGTTGGGTTGAGGAACAGTTGCTGAATGTAATCCAATATTAACTGTCATTTTTTTTTTTTTGCTCTGTATGTGATCTCTATCAACTCCTGAGGGAAATATCTCCACTAGTTACAGTGTCCATCTGCTTTTTGGTGCTGAGCAGGTTGCACTTATACATTAGTGTTACATCAGTATATACAGATGGTTTAAATGCATGTATCGTCGTGCTAGTACTTTCATTTGAGACAGATGTGAACTATTGCACAGCAGGTGATAGGGGTTTGTGAGACGATGCTAACTAATACATATGCGTGTTCACCTCGTCTTGTCCTCCTGTTCCTCTCTGTCTCCCTCTCTGTACCTTTCACATCAACAAGCAGTAGTGATATCATTAGGCGGATGTACTCGCTGACTGCCTATTGGAGGAAGCCAGCTGTTGAAGTCAGCAGACTCTCTACACACACACACACACACACACACACCCATTTAGCCTCTGGGAATCGGGGCACGGATCATCAGGTTAGAGTGCACATCCGTCTCCAAAGGCAAAGCGTGGTTCACTGCAGGAACTATTCAAAAAGACAGGAACAAAATGTCAGCATGTCTCAAAAATCACGCAGGACGCACCATCAGTGGTAGATGGAGAATGCATGTGGGGATGAAGTTGCATTTTACTTGGCCGCCTTGTTTTGAGATGAGCGCTTCTAAGTGGCTGTGGGTGGATGGGCGTGTCTGTGTTGTGCACATATGCTGTAGGTGGCCAGGGTGAAAAGGTCACGATGACGATGAATGTTGGCTGAGGCACCCACGTACTACAACCTGTGCAGCGTTTTTTTTCAGAGTGACATCCGCCTATTTGAGGTGGCTGTAATATACATGATTATTCATGGTGTTACTGATGACTCACTGTTTTCTTTTTTTCCCTCCAACTTTTATTTGCCTGCTTCGGTTTCACCAGAAGGCCTGGACTTGTCATCTGAACTACGATTTACACCATCCAAGAACACATATTACTAAACAGGGATCATATTTTCTAACAGTCATAACTGGCTGTCAGCTCCTTTTTGAGGAAAGAGAGAATTTCACAGGTGTCATTTAAAATGGAATTCCAGTCTCATTAGCGGCAGGCTCATTAGCTGTCAGACCTCTGGTCTGACTGGGGAAACAAAACCACGCTGGGCGATGGATATTTCCCTTGAAGAATAATTTGTTGCGACAAATCTATTTTCCAGGAGCTCGTTATGATTGAGTGCATTCAGAGCCCATCGTCCGGGGGACCACACAGCATTATGCAACATGATTATTAGACTTGTGAGGTACTCAGCTTTGCCCGATGAAAGGACAGTATACAGGGTTTAGTGTTCTAGTCGTGTGCATAAAAGTGCTGGAGCAGCAGTAGACCAGTTTTCTCCTGTGTCAAAATATGTCTTTTCACAAACTGGACTGGGAATATGCAAGCAAGGAAAGACATTTAAACAGCGGAATAACTTCCACAATTTAAGAGTCATACTGATGCAGATTGTACAAGCGCACACGTACATCTCACTTGCATTTCAGCAACAATTTTTAGCTACAGAGTCAAAACATAGTAACGGTAAACTGCAGCACACAAAACCTCAAATACTTTATTTTATTTTATGCTTATTTTTGATTAACTGATTAATAATTTAGTCTGTAAATGTCATAAAACAGAATGTGTGATGCAGACTCACACATAGTCCAAGAGCTTTACTGAAGTAAATCTAATTGCTTTACTTTTATTTTAAAGTCATTTGAATAGAATAAGCAATAATCCCTCCGTCAGACTGGCAACCTGTCCAGGCTGTACCCTGCCTCTCGCTCTATGGCAGCTGGCATAGGCTGAATTAAGTTCACACACTACAAGAAACACACACTATAAACACCAGTACATTACATGAAAATATTATCAACAGTATAAGCAGCCAAATAAAAATTTGAAATCAATTTAAATCAAGTTTTCTGGTTGCATTTCTAATGATTTACTGAGTAATCCATTCAGCAGTAATGTCTGTCCAGTGTATGTCCAATGGATGCTGTCTGTCCAAGCAGAGCTTCCAGCTAAGGAGCCATTTAACCTGATGGACACACACCTGCCACACATCAATCACAAGACAACCAGCTGATAAGTGAGAATAATGTTTTGGAAGAACGATGGCTAAAAGAGCCTCATGAAAGAGCGTTTAACAGAGGTGGAAGATTAAAAAAACATCCAAATACTTTTCCAGCCCCGAGTGAACTGCGCGGCTCTCTAATTATCACAGATAAAAGCAACAACTAGCTGATCTCTTTCTCACCATTATTTAAGGCCTTTGTGCTGGAAATTCCCAGCTCTCCATGAGTGATGGACAGCCGAGAAGAATATCTGTATGGTGACACGGGAGCAGCAGAGTGAATGGGAGGCAGAGAGGGCATTTGAAGTGGGTTGCTGTAGTGTCCGTAATGACTGTCTAGTGTGTACTGATGGACAGGCCGGTGGGCGTTTGAAGGAGATTATACCTCTCACTCTGCTGTTTCATTGCTGCAACCCTTAATAACAATGACTTAATGAAAGCAGTCGGTGCATGAATAGCATCTTTTTGTGTGCGGTGTGAATTTAGATGCGTTTGATCTTTTCCCCCTGGAACTATGACTGTAAGTTGACAGTGCGAGCTTTTAGGCAGCTTTCATAATCACAGTAATTGCAAAGGAAACACAGATGACCATTTTTTTATTTAAAAGTTACAGCACAATGACTTTATAGTGTTGGGGAGAGAAGCTCAGGCAGCTGAAAGGGCTGCAAATGCAGCGAGTCTTCCTAGTCCGTTCTCACGCTGAGGGCAACAAATGCTGTCATTTTGTGGTTTTCATCAGCGGTTTAAACCTTATTATGTTTGAGTCAAAGTCACATGATCACTTCACCGTTTCTGTGTCCTCAGAAAGCTGTAAGTGAAACGCACACTGGATATAAAAGATGAACATAGACGCTGAAAAGCCTCATGCTGGTTTCTGGCCCGTTAGTGCCAGGCGACAAGTTAATAAAACAGGTTTATTAAGTTTCTCAGGTGGGCTGCACCTCACAGCAAACCATAATATTTGTGAGTTTTTGATACTTTCCATCTTAGCTTCATTTTGCCGCGTGGATTAAAACTGTACATCTGAACCCAGGCTCTGTGACCTGATATAATTGAAAATGAAATTATTAAAGTTAAGTGTTTAACGTTCTCTAATTACAAATGAAGGTGCACATGTTGCTGGACACGCATTGGTTTTTGAGTTTGTAACTGCACACCAGCCATTTCAGTGGACAGCACTGTGAGACACCATAGGCAATCACCTAGTGACACACAAGTGTAAGTACCGGGGGAGGCACAGAGGTACACTCACCACAAGGTTTGGTTTGACACTAGTGCTTTGGTACTGCTTTTGAGTCACAAATCTTTCAACATGGAGACATGGGTTTGTTTTTCTCTCTGTTTCACTGTTTTTTAGGCACTGATTAATTTATTCTTTACACCTCTTTTACTTTTGCTTTTACTCACCGTTTGGTTAGACTGAGGCCTGAAGAACTGTGTGACTACGTTTAGGAAAAATACAGATAAAAAATACAAATAATCTCACTATTGCTATAACTGAGTGCACACAGCACTGATGCCAAAAGACACCTTTTCATATCTGAAAGGTCAGTGATTCTGAAATAACTACAGTATTTGATGCCTTGGACTTGAAAATGGGCTGGAAATGCACAAAGTATCCTTTGGCATTGGACGCTCCTCATGTTCAGCCAGCGAGGTAGTTTAAGATTTTTCTTTTCAACATACAAGGTGACTGCTTTTTCTAAACTGAACTAAGTTGTTTTTATGACAGGACCAGTGTAGCCACCACTGGTGCTCCAACTCCAAAGGATCCTTTGCCCGTATCTCTGATTAAAAACTGCATTATTTGAATCGCTGGGATGAAAAACAAGTTGCTCTTTCAAGTCTTCCTCGTTAACAATGAATATTGGAGCATCGAACACAGATCACGGTTAAATCTGAATCCATGTCTTGTATCACAAAGCAGTCTGACAGCAGTGACACCAGGAATCACTCACACAAGAAGACAGTCTTTCCACTATAATGCTTTTATTCAAAAGTGGTAAAATCCTGATTATTTTAAATGTGGGCCACCATTGTGAAGATGCATTTTCATGGCCTCTAAGGCGTAAAGAATTTAGCTTGTACAACTGTAAAGGAGCATGAAAAGTGGGCTAGTTGAGCGAAAACAAACAAAGCTGCTATAGTAACAAAAAGTTGTTTACTGAGTATTCCTTTCATTTTACTTCATGGATTTCTTTACAAATAAAATTTTAGACATTAGAGAAAAAATTATTCAAAACCATCTCCAAGATTTATCTTCATGTTCGGCTGCTTTCAGCACTGCTGGTATTTGTTTAGACTCTTTGGCTCCAGTTGATCTTTTAGAGTTAACTTCAATAGTTACTTCCTCCAAACCATCAACATGTTTATTAGATCCCATTCCTACTAGACTGTTCAAAGAAGTCTTTCCAATTATTGATGCCTCAATCTTAAATATGATCAATCTGTCTTTATTAGGTGGCTATGTACCACAGGCCTTCAAGGTGGCTGTAATTAAACCGCTACTTAAAAAGCCATCACTGACCCAGCTGTCTTAGCTAATTATAGGCCAATCTCCAACCTTCCTTTTCTCTCCAAAATCCTTGAAAGAGTAGTTGTAAAACAGCTAACTGATCATCTGCAGAGGAACGGTTTATTTGAAGAGTTTCAGTCAGGTTTCAGAATTCATCACAGTACAGGAACAGCATTAGTGAAGGTTACAAATGATCTTCTTACAGCCTCTGACAGTGGACTCATCTCTGTGCTTGTCCTGTTGGACCTCAGTGCAGCTTTTGATACTGCTGATCATAACATTTTATTACAGAGATTACAGCATGCCATAGGTATTAAACGTACTGCACTGCAGTGGTTTGAATCATATTTATCTAATAGACTCCAATTTGTTCATGTAAATGGGGAGTCATCTTCACACACTAAGGTTAATTATGGAGTTCCACAGGGTTCTGTGCTAGGTCCAATTTTATTTACATTGTACATGCTTCCCTTAGGCAGTATTATTAGAAAGCATTGCATCAATTTTCATTGTTATGCAGCTGATACTCAGCTTTATCTATCCATGAAGCCAGATGATACATATCAGTTAGTTAAACTGCAGGAATGTCTTAAAGACATAAAGGCCTGGATGACCTCTAATTTCCTGCTTCTAAATTCCGATAAAACTGAAGTTCTTGTACTCGGCCCCACAAAACTTAGAAATATGGTGTCAAACTAGATACTTACTCTGGATGGCATTACCTTAGCCTCCAGTAATGCTGTGAGAAATCTTGGAGTCATTTTTGACCAGGATATGTCCTTCAATGCACATATTAAACAAATATGTAGGACCGCTTTTTTACATTTGCGCAATATTTATAAAATCAGAAACATCCTTTCTCAGATTGATGCTGAAAAGTTAATCCATGCATTTATTACTTCTAGGCTGGACTATTGTAATTCATTATTATCAGGCTGTCCTAAAAGCTCCCTGAAAAGCCTTCAGCTGATTCAAAATGCTGCAGCTAGAGTACTGACAGGGACTAGAAAGAGAGAGCAGATTTCTCCCATATTGGCTTCTCTTCATTGGCTCCCTGTTAAATCTAGAGTAGAATTTAAAATCCTTCTCCTAACATACAAGGTCTTGAATAATCAGGCCCCATCTTATCTCAAATACCTCATAGTCCCATATCACCCCGATAGAGCACTTTGTTCTCAGACTGCTGGCTTACTTGTGGTTCCTAGGATACTTAAGAGTAGAATGGGAGGCAGAGCCTTCACCTTTCAGGCCCCTCTTCTGTGGAACCAGCTCCCAGCTTGGATTCAGGAGACAGACACCCTCTCTATTTTCAAGATTAGGCTTAAAACTTTCCTTTTTGATCAAGCTTATAGTTAGGGCTGGATCAGATGACCCTGAACCACCCCTTAGCTATGGTGCTATAGGCCTAGGCTGCTGAGGGGGGGGGTCCCATAATGCACTGTTTCTTCTCATTCACCTTTATTTACTTTGTTTACACTTCACTCTGTATTTAATCATTATTATTAATCTCTGCCTCTCTTCCACAGCATGTCTTTTGTCCTGTCTCTCTCCACTCAGCCCCAACCGGTCGCAGCAGATGACTGCCCCTCCCTGAGCCTGGTTCTGCTGGAGGTTTCTTCCTGTTAAAAGGGAGTTTTTCCTTCCCACCGTCGCCAAGTGCTTGCTCATAGGGGGTCGTTTTGACTGTTGGGTTTTCTCTGTGTTATTGTAGGGTCTTTACCCACAATACAAAGCGCCTTGAGGCGACTGTTTGTTGTGATTTGGCGCTATATAAATAAAATTGAATTGAATTGAATTGAATTGAATTTATATCTGTGCGTTCAACTAAGCTAGCAGCTAACCGTAGTACTGTTTTCCAGGCAAAACAGAGCTCATGCTAATTGGCCGCACGATCTCTACCCACAACTGAATTGCTGTGGTATCTTGTGCAGGTACGTTACTGTGTACAATTTGGGAGTGTTGTGCAAAGGTTCTGTGATAATTTTGATAGAATCTAATTGTTTTTTACATGTGTGTTACACATAGTGTTTGATATAAGAAGAAAAAGTTATAAAAGTGACAGACAGATAAAATTATTATTTTTTGGTTTCCATTTTAAAATTATAGGCTTTTGCATTCTATTTTGCAATTTTTATTAATCCACTATACGATCACAAGGCTAATTTAAGTTGGATATATTATTGTTGTATTAATATGTCAATGTTATTCATGAAAGAAATATTATTGTATTGTATTAAATTAGTATAGCTGGGCTCATTGCATTGAATGGCTCCAGACAGGCAAAACAGAGCTCATGCTAATTGGCCACACGATCTCTACCCACAACTGAATTGCTGTGGTATTTTGTGCAGATAATAAACTGCTGTCACAACCAACTGATGCAGAGTGGATCATTGAGCAGCAAAGAGATATGACCAGACACACATCGGTCACATTATATATATATATATATATATATATATATATATACACATACATACATACATACATACATACATATATATATACATACATACATACACACACACACACACACACACATATATATATAGATAGATAGATAGATAGATAGATAGATAGATAGATAGATAGATAGATAGATAGATAGATAGATAGATAGATAGATAGATAGATAGATAGATAGATAGATAGATATATGATTATTATGATAATGATTATTATGAAATACGATCAAATCAATACTTCTGGCTAGGTATAGTTAATTATAAATAATTCATAAAGACAATACAACAAAGGAATATGTATTATGTAAATATTATGCATATATGATATTTCTGACTGTATAATCACAACAAATATAAAGGATGAGCAAGTTACGGGTAGGAATTAATAAGCATTTGCTTCCTCCAACTGCTTTTCAAACACACACACACACACAAAAAAAATCACTGATTGCATGGAAACTTGATTTTTATGTTTATTAACGTATGTTTTTTACATGTTCGAAATAAAGATTTTTGATTTGATTTGATTTGATTTGATTTGAAGCACATGCTAAGGAATTTCTCTCTGTGTTTACAGTAGCTTTCAGAAGTTTCAGTGGGTTTGCTTCACTCCTAGGTTCTCACTCAAACTTCAATACAACAGATGAAAGTTTGTCTAAAAGACGGCAGCACCACTGTTTCCTGATCTGCTCTCCTACAACTTAATCTGAGCTGCAATCTTAATTTGAGTGACAGCTTCCTGTAAAACAGGCCTTTAAAAAGAGTGCAATTATACACACTTGTGGAAACAGTTCAGCTCATCCTTTTATGTTATCTCCATGACTCACCCACTCTCACCCACCTATATCCATCCCTGTAACACTCAAGCCATGTTTCTCCATAGGTGCTCTCAGTAAATACAGCACAGGGAATAGCAGACTTGTTAACGCATGGTAATTATGAGTAATTCAGAACCACGGTATTTTACATGCAATTTAAACGGAAAGCTTGCAAATCCCAGAAAAAGAAACACATTATAGGCAATTATCAGGGAAATTGAAAGGGCTGTGCCAGTGAGCATGAATCCAAATGATATGTGGGTGTTATGACAGAGATCCTATTTGTTTCATGTAAGACAGGTGGATGAACATGTAATAAGGGGATGGTGGAGAAGGGAGAGAGAGAAAGAGAGAGAGGGTACCTTGGTGGGAACACAAAGTCCGAGTCATCTATATTCAACAGTCTCCTGTTCTATTTTGTACTAGATGATCGTCAGACCTCTACAGTAAAAGCTCTACTCTGCCTGTATCCGACCCAAACTGCATTCAGACTGCCATCTTCTCATACAACAGCATTTTTTTTGTTGTTGTTGTCAAAGCAGATGTGATTCTGCCTCTTCCCATCAATGAGAATAATCCTATTTCCCTGAGACAAAAGGCTCATCTTTCACATCAATGCCAGCGGTAAATTACTCTGAGGCTCGGGCATGGAAAATGGACATGATAGCCCATATTTATAGGTGAATTGGGTTATGTGGCCGGCAAACACAAATGGAAGAAAACCACTGGTATTCTCTCTCAAATGAAAAGGCCACAGACTAGAAGTGTATACATTAAACAGTGGGTAACATGGGTCTGGAACCCCCCAGGGACAATAAAAAATTGAGAAAGTCATGACAAAAACAGCTGTGTATTAGAACATCCCAAAATAGAGCACCGGCAAATCACATTTTGATTGATTGCCTTCATTCAGTTCCTTCAGCACAACCATAGTGAATCTCAGTTGTGTCCCTTTACACATTTAATAATAATAATAATAAAAAATCCTCCCATTCCCACAGCATGGCCTCTTTCTAGGAGTGCTCACTCACAAACTGAGTTTAACCCCCCAACCCCCCACCCCATCCCCCAGACAGTGTGCATTTGTAAATATTTGTTCTGTGAAATATGAAACATAATTGCTCAAGAAAAATCATATGGGAGACAAATATTCTTTTGTTGGATTAAGGTAAAAGTGGTGGCAACGGCTGGACTTTGCTACCATGTGGACACTGTTCCTTCAAATTAAATGATAAGACAGGCTTGTCGCAGCACTTTAGATTGCATTATACTGTTGAAATAACAGGTTATGACTTATGAAAGAGAGCACAACGCATTGCTCCAACAATCTGATATTTACTCTTAGTAGTATTGTTTTAAAGGGACACAGTTTTCTATTACACAACAGTCTTTTAACCTCATTAAAAAAAAGACCAAATCTCAGTGATTTCCTCTCTTTCTGCTACGGGTGACTTTTAAACTCTCCCAATGAATTCATAGCATCCCTCCCCAACAAAAGTCAGCCTTAACCCTGCCTGAACAAAACAGCAGGGAGCCACATAATAACCAGCTGCAAAAGCACGGCTGGCATCACCTTCACCTTATAAGGCTGTCTGTTTGTTTGCCTGTATCATAATGGCAAAATCTGGTCCTGGAGTCATCTTCTATTGCAGTATCTATTATTCATAAGTACCAGATTAACATTTTGGGAAGAGATCAGGGTGATTTGTGAGAAGATTATTGCAAAAGAAATTTCAGTGGACCCAAAGCTATTTCTAGTTGGAACACAGTTGTAATAAAAAAAATAATTATAATGAATTATCCTCAGTTTTTAAATGCCAAAAAGGCAATCATTTTTGAGAAAAAAAAAATCTCATGGCCCAAATGTGGCTCACCAGATGGCATCAAATGGTTGAGGCAAGAACCTGCTATTCGAAACTCATACTTGAAACCTTAGGCGATCTGCTGTGACTGTTTGGGTTGTGAGGAGAAAGAGAGAGAAAAAAAAGGGAGAGCATAGAGACAACGACAAAACACAAAACTACTGGAGACAGTAGCCAGAAGTGGCATCCGAGCACATCAGTAGTGAAAAGAAGCGAGTGAAGAAAAAATGGTCAGTGCATCCCCCAGCAGCCCGAGTCTATAGCAGCATAACTAAAGGATGGTTCAGCAGAAAGTAGAGATGCCTCCCAAACCCAAAGTGGGAGCTGATTTCACTGGAGAGGGGCCTAATATCTGAAAGCTCTGCCTCCCATTCTACTTTTAAATGCTCTAGGAACCACAAGTAAGCCTGCAGTCTGAGATCAAAGAGGTCTATTAGGATAATATGGTACTGCGAGATCTTTAAGATATGACGGAGCCTGATTATTCAAGACTTTGTGTGTAAGGAGAAGGAGTTTAAATTCAATTCTGGATTTAACAGGGAGCCAAGTGAAGAGAAGCCAGTTTAGCAGAAATACGATTTCTCTTTCTGGTCCTCGTCAGCAGCATTTTGAAGGCTTTTCAGGGAGCTTTTAGAACGAGCCTGGTAATGAATTACAACAGTCCAGTCTAGAGGTAACAAATGCATGTGACAGCTTGTCAGCATCGCTCGCATTTGAGCAATATTGCACAGATGAAAGAAGGCAGTCCTAGAAATTTGTTCAATATCCACTCAAGTTTCCTTACAGTGTGGTTAGACAGCGTGAAAATTTTTGGCTAAATAAAATAAGCTCTGCTTCATCTGAATTTAAAAGCAGAAACTTATTATTCAGGCCTTTATGTCTGTAAGATATACCTGCAGTTTAGCTCATTTATTTTCAGGGTACGAGAGCGTCAGCAGCTCATGTACCATACTGCAGATAAAGCAATTTAAAATGTAATTTCACAAAATGCAAGATAAAAGGAAAAAAATATATAAATCAAAAATATTGCACAGAAAACAAGGTACATAACTCTTCCTGCCAGACTGAAGACGTTTCAGCTGTGGCGCTACAGCTTTTGAGATAAGCTGTTTCAGTCTATTTGTGCTTGCACTGATAGTTCTAAAGTGCCCGATGGTAGGAGCTCGAACAAATGGTGCCCGGGATGTGTAGTGTCTTTAAAGATTTCCTTAGCACTCCTCACACTGCAGGTTTTGTACAGATCTTCTACAGTACTACAGATCTGCTTTCCAGATCTGTCTTGAATCCTACTCATTGTTTTTCCCCTTTGACCTCTCATCCATCTGCCTTTTCCCATCCAATCCCATGTGGATAAAATCGCGAAGGAAGCTCCAAAATACCCAACACATGCACACAGATTTCATGGCAGACTTTGGCTTTAATTTATTCCATTATTTCATTTTCTAATTCATCAAGCCTTTCAGCTGGGAGTTGGTGCCGGGCTGAAAAAGAAATGCAGAATATGAAAGATGGCTACACATGGGCAGCAGAGAGGCAGACAGCAGTGGGAAGAGGGCCAGGCTGTGAATACTGATGGGATGATCAGTTGTGTTTCGATTGCACACACACAAAAAAGCTAGTCAGCGTTGGTTTGGAAAAAAGACAACAACAAAAAAAGAAAAAGTGATAGCTGAGCTTTGGGGAAGATTACATCTGGCACGATCTCGCACTCCTTCCTCATCACGTTTTTTGGGTTTTTGTTTGTTTCTCGGGGAATTACTCAAGCCGTGGGGGAGTTGTCTGAGGGAAATACAGACATCAATCTCCCATAACATGTAGGAGAAATAATAACACATCAAAGTAGTGCTCTCAGCATGCTGTTGGGAATTAGTGAAGAACAGTGAGTTTTCAAAATGCATGCCTTCATATTTAAATGCATGGGAAACAGTTCAGCACCTTTTGTCTCCGTTTCATAAAACATGTCGGGATCTCTCCAGGCTCGTCCTGAGAAGTTGATCGAGCTCAGCAAGCGGATGTTTACTCTGTGGCTATCACTCACTGTTATTCATCATTAACATTCTGGCAGCTAGGAAAATCTATTTTTTTGTGACTTAACGCCTTGATAAAACTGCCACTAAGCATATTCAGATCAATCAGTATCTCAGCTGTCAAAATGGACTTTGAATTAGCAGGTGGCGAGCTGCTGCGCAACAGTCCTCATCACTTAGCACCCTGCTGAGTTATGATTGGAACTGAACTTCCAGAATGTGTGTGTCTGTGTGTGTGTCTGTGTGTGTGTGGTGCCTCTTGCCCTCTCCACATGGAGTCTGTCCAGGGTTCCACAGTAGTCAGTTCTCACATGATTTCAACCGTCCTGAGGGGATTAGCGATAAACATCCAAGCTTATTCTGGAACTGAACACCCCCGCTCTCCTGCTTCTCCCTCTTTTAATTTCTTCTTTCTTTTACCCCAATTTCTTCTTTTTATCTTTACATCTCCTTCCACTTCTTGGTTTTTCCACCTACTCTTTCTTGGCTTTTAAATGATTTCCTTTTCCCTTTCTCTTCTCAGTCTTTTTCCCTTCTCAGCCTCTCCTTCCCTTTTTTGAAACTCCTCTCTCCTTTTTCTTTTCTTTTCTTTTGTTTTCTTTTCTTTACCCCTCATCTATCCCCTCCCTCCCTTCCTTTCCTTTTCCTGTCATTACTCATCCTCTCCATCTTCTGTCCTCCTCCTCCCTTGCCCCTCTTATATCTGGTGACCTCTCCTCCCCAGTGACGATTTGACTAAGTGGGAACTTGTAGCACAAAAATGAAAACAATAAGTCACACTTGAGGCAGGGGATTGTAACAGCCGCCTGTAGATAAGAGACAAAGCGCCAACAACCTTTTGGAGTCACTTCTTGTCATACATTTAAACTTTGCACAACAAGTAAGGAAAGCTGTTTGGCACTGGCAGAGGTGATTTGCCAAGTTTTTCATGGGTGCAACCCACATACCCAACTCTGCTGCTCAACCCACAAATGCATTTTCCTTACAAATGTGGCATAATTTAAGGGGAAGTAAACAGGCTATTCAGCGGTATAAGATTTACTACCAAGAAGCAAGCGCCAAACACAGATTTCCTCTCTTTTTGTACTAGGATTATATACATACAAAAAGAGCATGCAGGTAGTTGCTGCTATTTTTAGTAGACAGGAATAATACAAGAGGGGGAATTCAATTTTAGGGACATTCTGAATCATTTCAGGGACCTCCCAAAGGCTTTGCATCCATTTTCCTATGACAAGGGGACACTGAACTTTCTGATGCAGCACTGGGGAGATGCAAACAGGAACATTCAGGAGCAGCGCAATTATTATTGCAGCATTTCACTGTGCTAAATCTGGTGAAGCGAAAACACAACAACTAGCATTAGAGGGATACAAAAAAAAGAAGGAACAAGTAGACAATTAATCTTTTTATTGATATTTAGAGCTGAAATGACTGGGGAAAAATGGGTTAAAGGAAATAAAATTGGGTGTACAACAGGATGTGGAAGAATCTTCTTTGGAGATGACGTGTGGTGATATTTGATTGGAAAAAGATTACAGTGTTTACTCTGAGGAAAGTCTGTCTATCATAAAACAAATGTACTGTAGCGAATTGAAGACAGGAGCCCGGTCCCACTACTGTCAGTAACAGTACAATTGTGTTTTCATGAATTCTTGATTGAGTGCATGGTGTTGTTATGATGTGTGTCCGAGTGGGGAATGTAAATGTGTTCTTATCTGCGTTTGTGCTGGTGTGGTTCATAACTCTGGTTGTGTTCTTCTTTAGATGCTCAACTAAATCATTTAATTTAACTTGACTGCTTAACAATAATTCTTAAAAAAAATCTAATTTTTAAAGAAAAAACTTTATTTATTCATTTATAATTAATCTCTGGCTCTCTTCCACAGCATGTCTTTTGCACTGGTTGCAGCAGATAACTGCCCCTCCCTGAGCCTGGTTCTACTGGAGATTTCTTCCTGTTAAAAGGGAGTTTTTCCTTCCCACTGTTGCCAGGCGCTTGCTCATGGGGGTTGTTTGATTGTTGGAGTTTTCTCTGTATTGTTGTAGGGTTTTTACCTCACAACATAAAGCACATTTGGCGATTGTTGTGATTTGATGCTATATAAATGTAATGCAATTGAACTGAACCTGCAGCGCACTTGGTCTTTTTGCAATTCAATTCAATTCAGTTTTATTTATATAGCGCCAAATCACAACAAACAGTCGCCTCAAGGTGCTTTGTATTGTGGGTAAAGACCCTACAATAACACAGAGAAAACCCAACAGTCAAAATGACCCCCTATGAGCAAGCACTTGGCGACGGTGGGAAGGAAAAACTCCCTTTTAACAGGAAGAAACCTCCAGCAGAACCAGGCTCAGGGAGGGGCAGTCATCTGCTGCGACCGGTTGGGGCTGAGGGGAGAGAGACAGGACAAAAGACATGCTGTGGAAGAGAGGCAGAGATTAATAATAATGATGTGTGAATGTGAAGTACTGAACCGACCAAAATCAGGAAACTGAAATTCCATTATAGGCATTTGTGTATTGCTTCAGAGAGTGAATTGAATGGTGACATCTGCTATGCTACTGATTAAGACCTATTTGGGGTTCTTCTACACAACATAGGCTCAATGATTGCCTTTGATTTGTAGTGTGCAAACACTACAGAAAGATAGTGTTTTAGAGAGTCATTTTTCTGTACAGCTGGTTGTAAAGGGTGTTTTCAAAATTGAGGGCCTTTGGGGGCACTGCACCATAAAACATATGAATTTGCACTGAAATCACCTGTGCTTATTACAGATGTGAAACTGTATATTCTTGAAAAAAAGCTTCACCCTCCCCACTCACATGCCTTTCGGTGTTTCGGTTCCCTGCACAGTCGCCACAACTATTGCACATCATATATAACTTAATATAGAAATAAAACTGTACTATTTTTAAAACTTTTTTTTCCTTTTTAACCTATTTTCAAGTACCACCACATTAAAAAAAAAACACATTGCTACTATAACTCCATAACTGTCTGGCAGCTAAGAGGTTTAAAGCACATCTATGGGAACCTTCAACATGGAGAATGAACTGACTGGCTATCTCGGATGGTGCAAAAGGGTTAATACATCTGAAGTGACAGAAAAACCTTAAGGCAGACTGCTCCAGAGATGCCCATTAGAAAGTGGTGTGTCACTTAATCTCATTTGAATGGGCATGATCTGCTGATAAAATGCCTGAAATTCTAGGTTTGTGACAATACTATATTCACTCCATGATATGTGTCTGCAATATGATTACAGGAAACAGTGAATGCAGGAGAGAAGCTAGAGCTGTGTGTTTAGAACTGGCATGAACATAGTGTACCAATGGTTAGTAGTCCAAACACAAAGAAAATAGAGTGTTTATTTTTATTAATGGCAGTAATTTGTTGGTTATGGCTACAGTGTTTTAGGCTACAAAAACACACGGTTTAGTGTGACCTGGACCCTGGGATCTGCTCTGTATTTAGACATTATTACTGTCTGCACTGTGCTGTGAATCCACATTACATTCACCCCTACCTATCTGCTGTCTTCTGGTTTTCCCCCAAAGATGAGTAAATATCTAATTTACAGAAATGGTTTCATCATATGATGCTTTGGCCTTTGCAATTTCCGCTTGCCACTTGATGCACTGTATCCCATTCATCCCTCCGAGTCTGTGATTATTCCTGGTTAGTGTTTGCTCCTGGCACTGCAGCCCACCCTTTTCACTCAAGCTCCCCGAAGTGTACAGAGGTGATACTAATAAAAATACTTGTTATGCAAAAAAAAAAAAAAAACAGCAACCACACAAATCTCTCACCAGCTTTGCTCCTAAATGGAAAAGTTGTTATGATGCACAGAGACAGAAACAGAGAGAGAGAGAAAAAAGGGGACCAATCCTCCCACAGCTTTTCACAGCTTGGTAAATTTCTAAATGAGATTTTTTTTTTATCAATTTGTGGCACTTTCAGCTTTTACTAAAAAATGAAACAGAGAGCAAAAGAAGCAATAAGAAGGCTTTTCACGAGTTGAATTCTTGGAGGAGCAACAGAGTTTTCTTTCTTTTGAATACAGGTTTTGATGAACTGCTTAAAGAATGCACAAGATTGATGGGCTATACATTGTAGGTAGTTGTTATGATTATAAAAATTAGTTCTATTTTTTCCTACTCTACCTGTTCTATATATTTCAAAAAGGACAGCTAAACATTACATAATTCAGTTCAATTTAGTTTTGTTTACAATACCAGTCAAACATTTGTACACTGGCACTGTACATAGTGGCAAATCATAACAATAGTCACCTCAAGGTGCTTTATATTATAAGGTAAAGACCCTAGAATAATACAGAGAAAACCCCATCATCAAATGATGAATGTAGTGTGATCCCCCGTGAGCAAGCACCTGGTGACAGTGGAAAGGAAAAACTCCTTTTTGAACAGGAAGAAACTTCCGGCAGAACCAGGCTCAGGGCTTGACAGACACCAGTTGGGTGTGTGTGTGTGTGGGGGGGGGGGGCAGGACAAAAGACACACTGTGGAAGAGAGCCAGAGATTAATAATAATTAATGAATAAATGAAAAGTGGTGCATAAACACATAGAGAGCAAAAAGATGCGAGTGAAGAAGAAATGCTCAGTGCATCACGGGAAGCCCCCGGCAGGTTAGGCCTATTGCAGCGTAACTAAGGGAGGGTTCAGGATGACCTGATCCAGCCCTAACTACAAACTTTATCAAAAAGGAAAGTCTTAAGCTTAATTTTTAAAAGTAGAGAGCTTGTCCTCCTGAATCCAAACTGTGAGCTAATTCCACAGGAGATGGGCCTGAAAGTTGAAGGCTCTGCCTCCCAATCTACTTTTAAATACCCCAGGAACCACGGGTCAGCCAGCAGTCTGAGATTAAAGTGCTCTATTGGGATGTTACAGTACTATGAGGTCTTTAAGAGAAGATGGGGCCTGATTATTCAAGGATTTTAAGTTGTGATTCTGGATTTAACAGGGAGCCAATGAAGAGAAGGCAATATAGGAGAAATCTGCTCTCTCTTCCTAGTCCCTGTCAGTACTCTAGCTGCAGCATTTTGGATCAGCTGAAGGCTTTTCAGGGAGCTTTTACTTACACATTCAAAAGTATTTTTCTTCTATGACTCACAAACACATTTCAAGCATTGTTGCTGTTTGTGTATATACTGCCCAAGAGCACTTTTCTGCCTTTGTTTAAACAGCCACATTAGCAAAGAACACGTGGTACATTCATACCCAACAGGTGTCCAGTACGAACAGTCTGGCACTACCACATCTACTGTGCAGCTGTAGATACTGACAGCTTCACTTTAATATGCCTCAGAATGTAATCTGAAAGACAATGTTACCAACGTACCACGACATAGCAAGTGTGATTACTTTGCATTTTATTGCATACAGCATATTTTTTGGTTCTCGTGTGTCTCGAACACCTGGAAAGGGAAAATGCAAAATAACATAAAATAAGGTGAAAATGCATACCACAAAATGCTCCACAGAGTAGCTGTGAGCATGAAGTGTCCATCGGTTTCCCAGTCAGCTCCACGAAATGTGTTTGTGTGGTATTTAAATGACATCCATCCAGCTTTCTTAACAGCATGGGCTGGGCAGTGTGTGTGTGTGTGGGGCGCAGTGTTAATTTTGACAGCAAATTTTGATTTAATTTTAGTCATAGTCTTTTGACGAAAATGTAATTTAGTTTTAGTCATAATTTAGTCATCTGAATAGTTTTAGTTTTAGTCTAGTTTTACTCGACGAATTATCGTAAGAATATAGTCGACTAAATCTACAGTCGATTTAGTGACTAAAATATAAAGGTTGTAAAATGCAAATACTTTTTCTTCAGTTCCCTTGAATTACGCTACGTTCACACTGCAGCCTGAAGTGACCCAATTCCGATTTTTTGTGAAATCTGATTTTTTTTTGCGTAGTCGTTCACATTTCCAAATATATGCGACTTGGATGTGATCTGTGTGTGAACTGCAGACAAACCTGAAAGTGTCCCGCATGTGCAGTAGAGACCAATAACGTCACATGTAGCGAGCGTGCTCAATGTTTGGGAAGTCACATGTTTTCCTTCCCGCGTCCGTGTAACGGGATGCAGAATAGTGACGTTTGTCGAGTATCAATGACGTGCAGGTCGGATAAATGCGACCTGGCCGTACAGACACAGGTCGACATTTGAAAAGATCAGATACGTATTGGATTTAGGACCACATATCCAAGTGGCCTGGGTCGCATTTGAAAAAATCAGATCTGTGTTGTCCAGACTGTGCATGAAAACATCGGATACAGGCCGCATGAGGGCGAAAAAAATTGGAATTGGGTCACTTCAGGCTGCGGTGTGAACATAGCCTTAGTCACCATACACACTTACACTAAAGTTATGGAATATTATTAATAATATTAACATTAGCGTTTCAATTGCTTCCCACACACCTAATTATTTATTATTATATTATAATGATTAACACCACCTTACTGAGATAATACGAGCGTTTTACAGAGGGAAGGCTCTGAAAGCTACAGGGCAGTGTTCAGGACTAAGATTAGGAAAGGCTAATCCACCGCGGTGTGGGGATTTTCTCTAAACACAAACTCTAAACTGGAACAAACATTTTACCCTGCATGACATTAAAATGCTTACCTTTGCATGGAGATCGGGGTGACTGGGTTGCAGATGTCGTTTAAGATTTGTCCTGTTTTTACCCGAGATAGTCGCTCCCACATGGTTTACACATCGTTTTGTTTGTCACAACGTCAAAGGACAAATGTGTCCATACATCGGCTCTTCTCTTTCTCCCTCCTGACATTGTTTACATAACTTAGTTCTATCGGAAGTAACGACAAATCACAGGCTAGTTTGGCCTTCCCGGGTTTAGAGAAAATTTGTGCAACTGTGCGTTTGATTGGATGTTTTCCTAACTTGTCCCGCCCTGTCACAAAATTAAATCATTTCTGATTGGATGTCGTCCCCGCCAAGCATTTTTGTCTCGTTTTCATCCGTTGACGAAAGTGTCAATTGATTTGGTCATCGTTTTTATCCTTTTAGGTAGTTTTTATTTAGTTATCGTCTCGTTTTCGTCATGAAAAAAGGGTTGTTGACGAAAACTATAAAACTATAAACAAATAAATAAAAATATTCAAAGAATGCACCTGTGCATCTCCAACCATAGCTCTCTGTAACTATCCTAGCTCCTTTCTCCTCCAGATGTATTTCAGGAAGTGAGACGTCCTTCAAGATGACACATTAAATTTTATTTCTTTGTCACAGGCAGGAGGCTAGAGGAGAGATGCAATAAGGAGACACAAAATAGAGAAATGAAAAAAGCCTCAGATTTCAGTAATGGGTGATGGTATGAACTATGTTGTGGCCATCGTATACTTTTAGCCCAAGCAATTTAATCCCTCATTTGTTATAGTTTTACAGTCACTAGACCCAAGGAGCAGACTCAGCGAGCAAGATACACGATTATGGTCTTCATTTACAAAGTACAGAGGTAACATTGGAGAACTGGGTGGCCCAGAGCTAGCGGCCATGCCGGTGGTCAGGGAGGTTCAGGGGAAAGGGAGAAACAGAGTTAACACAGGCAGGCAGGAAGGTATTGGGGAATATAGTTCATTATGACTGAGTTGGTTTGTCTTACTTGGAGTCTGGTGGATTGAGGTGGTTGGGGAGGCAGATGTGGGGGTTGGAACTGGTTGCAGGTCCCAGGTTCTACAAAGATAAGAAACAGGGGAAAGACAAAGACAACAAGGACAAAGGACAGAGACAATTTACCACCATGGTAGAAGTACAATCTGGCAGAGAATCACAGCCACAGCCAGTCATTAAATACTCGGCCTCCAGATGAATAGAACATGTCCATCAAACTATAACAGAATACATTTATCTTAATCAATTAAATAATAAATAATATAAAATTACATATCTTTGTTTTTCTTAAATTTTTATAGTAATAAAAAGAAATTGAGTTGACTGTGACAAGATTCAGCCAAAACAGATCCATAGATTGGCATTAAAGCCACGGCTGGAGGATAAACAGAAGGAAAATAGACTTAACAGAAATAAAAAATTGAAACTGGATTTGAAAAAGCTTCTGAAATAGATTCATTTCAGCAAGTGGAAGACTGCAGTCTTCTGTTTGTTTTTAAATTATACTACTTTTTTTTTTTAGTCATCCTCTTTCTTGTTTTAAAGATTAAGTGATTGCAGGATAACAGTGGAAATTAAGTGCGAACAGTGTTTGTGTGCTGAATGCTTGGCCGAGATTTGCTTTTATGACTTACTGCTGGCTGCTCATCCATTAGACTTTGGTCTGAAGTGTATTATCTTTGTAAAACACACAGCCACAAAGGTGGAGGTGGGTAACTATACCAAGGCACTAGACGCAGCTGAAATATTTGACCTCCACTAAATTTTATCAAAACATGTTAAGGTGTTTAAATTCTGAGGACATTTTTGTGTAAAAACACATGACCACCCCCACCCCCCAAAAAAAGGGAAAAAATTAACATTTAGTGAAATGTTTGTGACTCTGCATTTGACATTTTAACACACAATACGCTGATGTCTTTTTTACCAGTGGACACAATAGAAAATATTGGGTAAAATAGCTTTGTGGTTTCAGTGAGGAATGGCTCTTATTCCAAAGGGCAAGGAAAAGCCTTTTTTCCCACAATGTGACAAATGCTTGGTTAAAAAAAAGAAAGAAAAAGATCAAATGTCAAAACAGAAAATCAAATCAAATTCTCGTAAGATTCTTAAACTGCGCCACTGTTCAGAAACCCTTTTGGCTTTTTCCTGTATTTTTTTTTTGTCTCTTCATGACCTGAGGGCCAGCAAACATTTTGTAGCTGACAAATACAATCTTTTCCATCATTTCACAATAAAATCTCAGCCTTTCGTCAATATGAGCACATAAGCGGTGGGGTGGGGTTTCACCAAGCAGATGGATGTGGCCTGTCAAACCTTGAGAATGAAGTAAAGCTAATGCTGCAACTTTATGTGTGCTCTGTGTGCCTCACAGCTGAAAGTGAAACTTTCTCCTAGCCAATGAAAAGACATTTAAAAAGGGCTAAATGTAATAAAAACCTGAGCTGTGAAGACTGCTGTTTGTCAGATGCAGAGTACTTCATTACCACAGGATGCTCTATCTGCCCTCGGCATCACTCATATGCATGTGAACCAAATCAGCCAGAGGGAGATGATCAGAGGAACGGAGACGAATGCTCAATGAGCGTGGAGGGAAAACCTTTTATTGACATATCAAGTGTTTTTTGGAAATGACTTAGTTAAAGATATGACTGAACTCTTTAACATTCAGCCCTGCATGGTTTTTATTGTGTTTTAATAATGACCTCTGAATCTGTCAGATGATTTGGAACAAATGAAAGCAGTAACATGAAAAAGTGGAACTTCTTTCTCAATTAAATAAAGTTCACAAAGTTTCTGCTTTCACTTTTCACATTTTTCATCCATCAGCAGTTTTATAGGAACTTCACTGGCCTGTTTTGCATAAATATTCACATTTCTTTTTCTTTTTAAAGCTTGCTAGGAGACCTCAGGCTTCAGCTGTATTCATCTCTCCTGCTCAGACAAGTCTTTGTTGTGATGCTCTCTCTTTACTAACGCTGCTCCACAGACCTGATAAATTCTGCAAGGCGGCCTCTTCCTTTGCCCATTGATTTTCTGCAGCAGCTTGTGGTCTAATTGCCCTGATCAAAATCATGCCCTGCTAAATGATGAGCGCCTTTAATCGCCTGCACCCTTGCCAGCAGCTATCTGACATTTAGTACAATTAATTAATGCAAAAACAGCAGGAGGTTGGTAACTGGTCCACTTGGCTATGATGGTAGCTTTCTTTGGTATAAAAAGGCTTCAGAATGGGGGAAAGTTAGCAGCTAATATCTTGCTATTGGAAAGTCTGATCTCACAGAGAAAAGATGCGCAGTCAAAAGTGTGTTGATTTGAGTAGAAGATAAAGTAGAAGAGTTATACAGGAGTGGGGAAAAGACCACTGAAGGAAGGTATCAAGAGGTTGCAGGAAATCCAACAAAATAATAAACTTAAAAAATTATAATAATGAACAACAAGCTCGGGAGGTATTGGTAGAAAATGGAAAAAGTAGAAATGCTGAAAACAATAAACCAACAAAAACTGAAAGAAAATGCACACACATTCCAGGGAGAACGCTAATAAGACACAGATATTAAAAAGGATGGGATGAAGGCACAAATGCACTAGCTTCAAAATAAAACAGGTAGTAACCAGGGGTTAAAGTGGGCCCAAATGATCTGGAACAGCATTCCAGCACTGTCAGTTAATGAGCAATTAAGCAGATAGGTTAATGCATAATACTGTTGAATGAGTTAACTGTTTGTGCGCTGAGCCTGGCTTTGCTTCCAGCTGACAGCATGGAGATACTTGCTGAGTAATAAGAAAATAATGACATCACCTGCTTAGCACACCCCTTTCTCCTTGCCATCACTGTGATGAGTTCGTGGTGCAGATGTCGGCAAAGCTGCAGTCGTGGCATCTAGCTAGCTCTACAGATGAGGAGCAAGCATAGATGGAGTGACATGTATTTTAAAAGTGGCTGGTAATTTCAAATGTAGCTTTTCAAACAGCTCAACAAATATCACCGAACACATAAAGCTGTTTCTGTGCAGTTTGCCAAGCAATGCTACCTAAGGGTACAGTAGTTTTATTTTCAAGTGAGAGAAAAAAGTGTGCAATGCTCAGAGATTGATAAAGAGGTCGGAAAGAGGGACAGGACAGGAAGATGAGGGATTCTTCTTAAAGGCAAGACTGGCCCTGCAAGTGACATTTTATAAACTGGAATTTTAAAGCTTTCTTCTAATTACCTCATTCGTTTTTGTTTTTTTTTGTTTGTTTTTTTGTAATTTTACACTGGAGCTATACGTGATGTCATGCTGAAGTTATGTTTTTTTTTTCATATTGTGAAAACAAATTGAAGTATAATAATTTTGTGTTATTCGAATTGCGTGACAGCACTACCCTCTTTGGTAGTTTAGTCCAGGCTAAACTGGTCAGTTTGCAGTATTTTGGTGAAGTCGACAGGAATGGACTATGTTGGACTGATGCATAGCAGGCTGTGGTGTTCATGGTCAATATTAGGTTACATCAAGGATAGCAGACAACATATTATATTTAATGCTGATTAGGTTCACTCACTGAATTCTATCATTTATTCTAGCTTTATACTGGAAATCAGCCTTGACACCATTTGTAACATCTACTTGTAGGCAACAGCACAAATTAGCTGATCACAGCCTGTGCACAAAGAAAACTCTGCTGTAGCTCACAATATAGGTTTTCACCTGTCTTAATTTATTCTTTTTCTCAATGTGCCCTACAACACCTGATCTTAGGGTTTCCACTGGTACTAACCAGAAAGAATAAAATAATGCAGACAAACAACAGTACACAGACAGAGAACAAACATAAGGGACATGAAAAAGAAAAAGGGCAAAGACAATTAAATTAAAGTTGCAAGGGAAAGTTGATGGTGACTAGCAAAGAATATTCAATCAAAGCAAAGTAACTACAAGACCAAGCTTTGAGTTGTTTTTTTTTTCGTATTAGATGCCAGAATGGTGTACTGTAGGAACTACAATGAAGCAAAAATGTAACCTAACTGCATTGAATGTCTATGTTTATTTTTCCAACATTTAAAGGTCCATCTATCCATCGTCTTCTGCTGCTTATTCGATGGGAGTGCTTAAGCCTGTCATGGGGCGAGAGGCAGGGCCTGGACAGGTTGCCGATCTGTCTGTAACACATAGAGACAGAAAACCATTCATACTCAGATTCACACCTGCATTCAATTTAGAATCACCAGTTAGCCTAACACCATGCATGTCTCTGGACTATAGGAGGAAGCTGGAGTAACTGCAGAGAACCCGTGCAGATATCAGGAGAGAAGGGATGCAAACAAGGCCCTGAGAACTGAGGACCTTCTTGTTGTGAGGTGACAGTGCTAACCGCCACACTACCATGCCATCCCTGTCTCCATCCTCTCCTGCACATACAAGCACAAAGAAAAACACTTATTGTATTGGAAAAGAGACATGGCCTGAGTTTAAATTATAAGGTCATAACAAATGGGAAGGATAAGGAGGGAAATAAACTCTACAAAATGTGTTAGACCACAGAGATAAACATATTATGTTTTAACAGATAAAGGTTAAGATTCGAAAAATGGACTGCCCCCTCATATTCCTCAGAGTGGTTTGGTTCACTGCCTACTATTCTCTAACAGCTCAAATATAAACATGCTCACTGTTCATACTTGTACTGCAGTGTGAACACCACATTTTTACTAGACAGCCAAGTTTCTTGATAAATGTTTTTGTCATATTTAGGAGTGTTGCAAGTTAGTACCCAAATGTAGGACACAGAGGTAGAGTTCAAAAGAAAAGTCTTTATTATGGCTGCTAAACCAAAAAAAACCGAGTGGCAGGAAACCCAAGGAAGCATACAGTAGAAGAGGTAGACATAACAAGGGAATACAGGCAAAATGAGATTACTTACAAACACACACAAGACAACGAGGGAAGCGGAAACAGCTGGGGCGAATGAGCACAGGTGTAGACAATCAAGACATTGAGGCAGGGGTAGAAGTAAAACACAAGAGACAAATGGTTATTAAAAGAAAACAAGAAGTGGATCTAAATTAAACAACAGGACACAGATGAAAAAGGAAGGAAACACTGAGGGTGAAAACTGAAACAATAAGCAAACTAAGAATCAAACACAGGATATTACACAATAAACCAAAACTGTAAGTCCAAGAATAAAAAACACTGGGTAAACGGCCCAGGACCATGACAGTTTTTGGAGGACGGTGATCAGTCCACAAATTAAGTCAATAAAACTTCTTGAATTTTCAACCAATTTTCAAGTAATTTAGTTTGGAATTTTTCTCTAATATTTCTAATTTCCCATTTCGTGTGACCCCTCCACTCCCTACCCTGCCCTCCGTGCTGTGTACTAAACTATACATGACTGCTGTGCATGTGTAACAATACAAGGTCAACAGAGGGTCTCACCTCACATCATGCAATGCAGTAGGTCTACATGTGTCTTGAAATGATCATTGCTGTCACTTTGATCGGTGTTGTTTTATCATTACTGGTGTTGTAATATTCTGCAATGTTTCCATGTTGTTCACGTTCTCATGTTATTGCTCAATTAATCATCCAACAGAATTATTATAATGTGAGTGACACTGTTTGCATAGTTATTGACATCGTCATCACTGACATTTATCTGATGACTTGATGCAAATGACAATCTTTGTGAAAAACTACTCATGTTATTCTTACAGCCACTGCACGTTGTGGTACATTAATTACCGAATGTTATATTTGTCATGTAATAAATAATCCCATTTCTAGCCACAAAGATTAATTAACCCTTTCATTCATTCATGCATTAATTATGACCACCAGAGGCAGTTGTGCATGCGTCTATGTGTATGTAACTGTGAAAATGTAAAATTTTTTTAATACTCTCATATTTGACATATTTCATAGCAACAACAGAGAACACAGAATTTCCACATGAGTAAAGTTTTTAATTTAACAGACGGGTTTAGGGAGCTCTGGATAGGGGTAGTACCTTTGATGTCTGGCAGCTGCACTCTACCTGGTAGGATGGACAGGCATCACTGGCCCCCATCCTCCTCCTAAATCTCTCACATGTGGCACCAAGTGCCACATCCCGGTACACCATCATAGCTGGCAGGCTAAACCATAAGAAGGGGCGATATTTAAACTGCATCATTAAACTGGGCGTATGAACTTCCCCAAAGAAGTCATTGGGCAGGGCTGGTAAGTTCTGCGTGAGTCAGCAGTCAAGCGTATGAAACAGGACGCACCGCCAAGGTGAGGTTGCTGAGATTTCGAACAGGTGGCAGGCCTCTATAGCCTAGTACAGCAACTTGCCTAGGAGAGGGAAACTCTAATGTAAAAAACTATCATCTGAGGGCCTCGCTGTCACTGTCCCAGCTTTGCCAGGCCATGCCAAATGAACCTCAGGCATAAGGAGTGGGGCCAGTTCTGTGCACACTGCACCCCACCTTAAAACTCCACTGCACAAGTACAAAGGACAAATCATCTACATCACTTCTTTCACCACCACTTCCAATCCCTGTAGTGATGGGAAAGGTGCAAAATCGGAAGGTGAAAGATGTCACAGGAAACCTCAGGACCATGGGTCATCCGGCGCCAACCTGGAGATAACAGCGTTGTCTGGCAGTGTTCTAATTGTTCAAGCAGCCCACTTTAGGGAGAGCACTGTTTGCCCCACATGGGAAGGAACTAAAGCTCATCTCCCAACAACCCAGTCTTCCAACCCAGTCTTCCAAACATGGTCAAAGAACAATGAAAAAAAGGTGCTCCACACTCTTCTATAAAAGTGGGAACAGACTGAAACTTGCATATTGGGTTGTGCTTTTCAGAGGAAGGCACTCTGAGGGAACATGGCGCAGGATACACACACTAACAGTCAGGCAGGCCGAAAACAAAGAGGTGATGGCTTCATGATCTGGGAGTCCATTGCCTCCAAACTCTGAGAGCTACCTACTGGTCACTCAGACTGTATCATCTAAATGTACCTTCTGCTACAAGGGAAACAGCATGCCACTGTTTAGTGTGTATGCCCCCACCCTCCAGGCAGACCACGCAGACAAAGAACAGTTCTACTCTGAACTGCACACCTGCTGACAACAAGGTTATAGTCCTCAGTGACTTCAATGCCAGAGTGGGGTGAGATTCAAAAACAGGTTGCCAGTGGCAACCTTAAATGACGTAAAAGTCATCAGGCCCACATAGTCCAACCTAAAAGTCTGCAGAGTTCTGCTTCATATACAGCATGCTTCACAAGATCCAGAACAAGTGGTAGACAGATCTTGCACACAGGAGTCAGACTTGGGTGGATCTACAGGGGTTTCTGTGAAGTCTAGAAAGCCATTGATGGCCTGTCTTGTCAAGCCCAGAGCTGCTGCGTAATACAGCAATACTCTCTCCTGGGAACGAGGTAATTTGACTATAGGGGAATCACCTTGCTCTACATTGCCAGCAAGATTTTGGCCAGAATCCTGCTTAACAGATTGGTAACCACCATCGCAGAAGGACACCTGCCAGATAGCCAGTGTGGCTTTAGAGCGAACAGAGGCACCATCGACATGGTCTTTGTTCTGTGCCAGGTCCAGAAGAAGTGCTGTGAACAAAACAGAGGACTGTATGTGACTTGTAGATCTGACCAAGGCCTTTGATACCGTGAGCAGACAAAGGCTCTGGAAAGTCATGGAGCGGCTAGGTTGTTCTCCAAGATTTATGAACGTTGCCATCCAACTCTGAAGGCCAGTTGGGACAGGTCAAATACAACAGCAACCTTTCCGAACCCTTCTCTATCAACAACGGCATCAAAGAAGGCTACGTTCACCTGCTTCTTCAGCATGATGCTCACACAGGCCACAGAAGACTGTGATGAAGACGATGGTATCTACATATGCTATCATTTGGACAGCAGCCTGTTTAACCTGAGGCATCTATAGGCCCATACCAAGACCTCAGAGCAGCTGATTCAAGATCTGCTGTTTGCTGATGATGCCGCACTTGCAGCTCACACTGCAACACATTGTCATTTGTTTTGCAGAGTCAGTCCAGCTCTTTGCTATTGAGATCAGCCTGAAAAAGACAGTTCTGCCTCAGCCTGCACCTCATGCTAATTACCACCCTCCTTATATCTTCATTAACCAGACTGATCTGAAAACTGTTAACTAGTAGTACCTGTGTTGTACCATCTCCTCTGATGCCAACAATGACAAGGAGATAGACAATAGGCTAGCTTAAACAAACCACTCCTTTGGCAAACTGTACAGGAGAGTAGGAATGACAAGGACCTCAGTGGTTACAGAGCTCTTTTGCTGACCACCCTCCTGTATGGCTCTGAAACGTGCATCACCTACCACCATCACCTGCAACTTCTAAGGCATTTTCATAAGCACTATCTTCGCTCCATCCTTAACATCCACAGGAGTGAATTTCTCACCAATGTGGAGGTCCTCAGATGCACACTAATTACTAGCAGTGATGCCATGCTGATGAGAACCAACTTTATTGGGCTGGCTAAGTCTCCAGAATGGAGGATTACCACCTGCCAAAAATTTTATTTTACAGCCAGTTCTCCTCCAAGCACTGCAACAGAGGAGCACCCAGGAAGAGGTACAGGGACCTCTTGAAATGCTCAATAAAATGCCTGTGGCATTGATTCCCAACACTGGTCAGCTGTGCAGAGGACTCACTACCTTCGAGAGCATGAGGACAGCCAACCTGGAGGAGAAGCTCAGAAAGAGGAAGAAAAGACAAGCGACCCTCCAATCATTCCTTCATTTGCAGACTCAGCGGCGGCCTGCAGCGGAAATGGAAAACACCTTTCCTAATCTTTGTTTGTGAAGCCAAGCCAGAGGGACAGCGAGCTGAAGTATGCAAAATGCCCACTTTAATGCACACCTGTTTGTCATTTTGTACTAATTACAACAAAACACAAAATCACAAAAATCTTTATTGGGTACTTTTGGATGTCATCCATTTAAAAAAACCAAGCAAACAAACAAAAAAATCCAACAAAACAATAATGCTTTTAATTTTAATTCTAAAGATCTGTATTTTTTCCATGTTTTTTCTTTAGAAGTGCTCACCCAGCTACTTCTCATTCACGTGCTGCACAATACCACAGTGTGGCGTCACAGACCCACTTCATTTATGCCAATAGTGAAATAGATCGCATTTCCAACTGGTTACTTCCGGATGCTTTTTAAGAACTTCTGAGCATCATATTTAAACAAAATGTTTGACCGTAGTGGGTTAATGTTGTGAAGAGACTATTTTAAACCAATCATATGTTATTTCCTGAATGTGACCAAATAGTTTTTCGTGCCTAAGCCTAACCAAGTGAGTGATAGCAAAAAGCCATTGAAAATAAAACTCATTCGAGAGCAAAAACAAAGAGAAACAAAGTGCAGAACACAAAAAACTTCACTTCAACAACAAAGAGGATTATTAAAAGAGGTTAACAGGTGAAGTTTAAATCCAAGGATACAGAAATAGCTTTGACTCAAACAAATCCACTTTTAAGCCTGTACTAACCTAAACGGCTCAGCTGAGCTTGAGCAACAGCTCTGAATATTTTTGATGAATGACATGTAAACATAACTTGCTTCCTTATTTACAGGAAAACTCCACAGGGACTCATTTACATTTTATAATGAGTTAGAATTAATTATTAATTATAATCACTCTGTCAGTCTATATTGCGCTACTTCTCCTTTGTTTCATGTCTGCGTATTATCACAGCTCTCTGCAAGGATACATTTGAAACGCTTTCATTCAAAATGAGCTGGATAAATTAAAAAAAAAAGAATATTGGAAATATTACTTTCAACTAAGTCACATATTTTCTGCTAGTATCTTTAAGGCAAAAAAAAGGGGAAACCTCCGTTATCAATCAAAACTCCTCTGATATGAAACTTAAGAGAGGAATGTGAGGCAACGCAATCAAAACAGCCACAGAGCAGAAGCACGGACAGTATTCTTTTTTAAAACCAAGATTAGATTGGTTCATATTGGTTACATGAGAACAGATACGAGCTAATAGAAATGACTCACTGGGGAAATTAATATGACTGTTCAATCCTAATATTACAGACAGGCTTGACACCTATGCGGTGCACACGTTTGTTCAGATAAACTAGACAACATTTGAAAACTCTAAAAAAAAGTCCCATCAAATTGTTATAGATTGTTACAAATGCTGAACAGGTGTACGACGCAATTAATGCTTCATTACTTGTGTGTTTGTTTCATTGTGTTCTGGCTGCGGCTGCTTCTGCTGCTGTCCATCTGTCATAAACAAACATGTTCCCCCTCAGGTGTGAGTGGCCTCTTGAGTTATCTCTGTTTGTGGTATCGTCAGGTGCTTTGTTTATTCTGCTCATATTTGTTCTTTTGATCTCTTTTTACCGTTTTTCTACTGTCTGCTAGCTGTATGACTTCATTATGCAGTCTGTCTGTCCCACTCTCCTTCAGCTAAGTGTTTAATTGGTCTTTTATATGAATCCCAACAGGTTTCTCCAAAATGAAGAGAACATCTTACTCCTCAGGGCATGGCAATTTGTTTTTTAATCTAGTACTCTGTGTGCTTACAAGTTTTTGAGCATTAGCATTTTTTTTATGATGAAAACAAATGCTAAATTCACATCTGATACTTGTCTCAAGACAGGTGCTGTAACGAACACAAATGCACCGTCACAGCAGCTTGCAGCAACAAATTCAACACAGATGCTGGCATAGCTTGCCAAATTCGACACAGATGCTGTTAAAGTTTGATTGCCTGCTGAAAGATGTAATCATACGCCATGCTGCATCTCGTTCCTCTCTGAGCAATTTTAGTCTTGCACCGCTAACCAAGAAAGAAGCAACCCGTCGTACGCCCAACCTTTGTTTGAATGTTTCAAACTTCTAGAAACACTCATTGCAGAAAACAGATGGGAAAATAGTCCCCATTGTGAACAGTAATAATACAGCAAGCATGGCGACATGGATAGTCGCAGGATACAGTTAAAAAGCCAGAAAAAAGCTAAAAACAAACCACATCGACGCACACACACACACACACACACACATATATATATATAAACAGGGTCTCGTGTTTGTTATCAGTTTTCACATAGATATGAATAAATATTTTATATTGCTGTGTATTTTATTTGATCTGGATCACATGTAGGCTATTTAGGTCTATTTATCATTGATGGAACTGACTACTTCTAAATAACAATGTTAATGGAGATTCTGGGCTTAGTGAACATCTAACAGACTCTTTTCATGTCTTTTACCACTTTTGTTGTTTTCATAACTGTTTTAATCACTGATTATTGTTTTCTGTGTCAAAGCAGTGGCTGCTGCTGTCAGTGATAAAATACTGATAAACCTCCTGCACACAATATCAACCAACCAACAAATGGCAAGAGTTATTATTGGGTCCAGTGAAGCATTTGGCAGCCAAATGGTATTTACTTCAGAGACTGGTGGAGACTCTGGTGGAAACACAAGACTTTGTTCAGAAATTTTACATTACTTTACTTTAAAATTTCACAATTTTAAAGAAAGTGATCAACTTTGTCAACAGACAAACTTATAATTAAAATAATTAACTTAAAATAATTAACTTTTTGCCAACATGGTTGTCATGATTAGGAATCACATGACAATGTTGACTTTAGAGCTTGTTCTGGTGCCTCCAAGCTTCTTATTCAAATTAAGTAGAAACACAGCAAAAGGTTTGGACTTTTCAGTGTTTTCCTCACTGAGAGTATATAATATTGCCTTTCTGCTCCTCTGTATACCAAGGGTTGGAAGTGGGAGATTTATTAATGCCATAGGAGCAACCAAAACCAATTGTTTCTTACCTGCATTGGGACCTAGCCTACATGAGTATACTAACAATGAGGAAGCATGCCCGTAATGCCACAGCAACAATAATAGTTTTTACTTTTTAGCATGCAAAACTTCAAGTCATTCAGCAGCAGCAGCAATTATTGAATTACCTGGGGAAACAACACCCTAGTATTCTGAAATTAATCTTGAATTTAAAATAATTTCAGTCAGTAAAATCTGCATGAACTCTTCCAAAAGGCTGACTATTAATTTACACACACACTGAATGCTAGATGTTTTTATAGCCACCATGTGTGGCAGTGTGCTCAATTTGTATTGAATCAGATCAATGGCTCTATTGGAGCTCAGTATTTCTAATATGGCCTTGCTGAGGAGTGCTGGAAAAACAGAGGAAACATCCAAATGCCTTTTAATTATGTCGATACATTTGTCTTTGTACTTTGGCCGGAAATTCTTCTCTTTCCTTTCATCACTATGTTGACTAACTTGTGCCTCATTTTCTGTTTCAAAAATTCAAATGCTTGTAAAATATGATTTTTTTTATTATATGTTCACCCTTTGACCTGAAGTCACTTTGAAAAGTATTCAGTCCCTTTCGCTTCACTTGCATGTTTAGTGAATACCCCTTAGTTTTGCAAATATGAATTTAAAAGAATAAATACTGAAAACAATTAGCATTTCCCCCATCAAAATATACTCACAAACATAATGATGACAGAAAAACATGTTGTTAGTAATGTCTGCAAATTTGTTAAAATTCAAAACTGAAACATCTCATTAACAAAAATGTCCCAATTTCTAGATGCATCCATTTTGCTTTACTAATCACTGAGATGGACTAAATAGATTAGACAGAGTTTGGAAGGTGTTACACCTGTGTCCACAAGTTCCCACGAGTCAAGCTGCATGTCAGGATAAATCTCAAGACATGAATTTCAAGGAATTCTTTGTCGACCTTGATGATGAAAATGAGGGGAGACAGAAATCAGGAAAAAGGTGTAAAAGAATTTCTAAAGCATTGAGATTTCTTTTGTGAACATCTCCCTTAATAATTATGATACAGAAAAAGAAAAATAGAACCACCAGAAAGCTTCCTAAATGTTGGTCATTCAGCCAAAGTGCTAAAACGGGTCCTTTGTCGGGGAGGCGACCAGTAACACAGCTGTCACTCTGTCAGAGGTTGGAGAAGCTGCCAGAAAAGCATCACTCTGAAAAATAAAAATAAAAATCAATCAAACCTTTATGGCAGAGCAGCAGGAGGAAGAAACTAAAAGTGACAGACTCACGACAGCCTGCTGGAAGGTACCCAAGCTTAACTGTGCAAAACTCAGAGCACTAGCATGGCGGCAGCAGCATCATGCAAGTAGGTGGTCCCCAATGGCAAGAACCAAGAAACTGGTCACAATCCAAGGGGTTATGCTGTCAATGCAGCCAAACACAGAAAGATCTTTGAAGAAAACTTGCTCCAGATGTCAAAATCTGAGACTGGGACCAGGGTTCATCTTTCATCATACAGTCATGTGGGGAAAAAAAAAAATCACAGACAACATTGATTCGACCTTGAACTCCTCTGTATACCAAAGTATTCTTGAGTCAAATGTGTTCAGCTAAAGATTGACCAAAATGGAATCATTCAGCAATATAAAGCACTTCAGATCTACAACAGAATGACTGAAAAAGAAAAAAGTCATCAAGTCCAGACCTCAACTTGAATGAAATCCTGTGTTATTTATGCTGTGCATGAATTCAATGAACTGAAGCAAAGTTGTAAAGAAGAGTGGGCCAAAATTCCTTCACAAAGATATGAGAGACTGATAAATACATGCAGAAAACAATGATTACTTCAAGTTATTGCTGCTAAAAGTATAAGCTATTAAATGATAGGGTGTACTTATTCACATGACTGTTGTCAATAGAATTTAAATTTATGGCACTATAAGCTGTGCAAAAAATGTAGATCTGAATCTACATTTTTTTTGAAGCACCACAGAGACCTGTTGAAATTTCAGTAGACACTGCATGGCACTCAAGACAAAAACACAACATTGTGAGTAAAAGTTCATTTATTTATTTATTTTTTATAAATCAATACAAGTCTTTGGAAAAAGAAAAAAGAAAGATGGAAAGAACTGTTCTGCCAGCACTGTAGCGAATTCATGTCAGGGAAGGTTTATCTTTCTTAAGAATAAAACATGAAGATACAGAACTGTCAAACTCCAAACCAACATAATAGCTGATGGAAAACACCTGAGCAAAAAAGTTTGCTTCTTTTCAAGGCATTTCAAGGCAGCACGTTGCTTTTGTAACAGAGAGAGTCTGCTGAAACAGTCACGGTAAAGACACTCGAAAATAATAATATGAAAACCATAGAAACCCATAACAATATAGAGCATAAAGGGCAAATATAACATTTCCAATCAGAACCCCCAAGTGACCAATGTGTAGGTCACCACCACGGGTCTGAAGAGAAAAGGTTTTTTCCCTGAACACCTCAAATCAGTCTCAGAGGGGAGCGGGAGAAGGAGATCAGTGGAGTGGAGGAATCACAGAGAAAGCAAGTGGGGTGAGGCATGTTTACAATGGTTTCATAAACCAAGCTAAAAAGCAATCTTGAGAATGCTCCACGCACATAGAAAGGTGCCTCTGTTTCCACTCTGCTGGCTCTGCACAACACCAAATGGGCTGATTGCTGTGTTATAAGGTTGTTGTGGTCAGACAAACCTTGTACCTCACCAAGGCGAAGATCAGAAGAGAGGTACTTAAACAATACAGGGTCAGCGTGAGCTGCGGGAACTTGTTACAGTGTGAGATTAAAAAGAACGTGTCCGGACTGACGATAGTGCAGATGAACTAATAGGCGTCTGTGACTGAAGAAAGAGAAAGTGGTACTTTCTGAGGAGGGATAAAAAAAAAAATCAGAAAACACGACCACTAGTAATTATTTTCTGTATCATACAGCCTTTACATTTTAAAACCAAGGAAGGCAGTTTTGATGTTTATTCACTTTATTCAGATTTGAAAATGGAGATTACTATGTTAATATTCGTGTATTAAATATAATACTAAAGTCAATAGCTCATTAGCTTAGCTCAGCATAAAAACTAGTAGCTGTGACATATTCCATGGTTGCTTAAAATGTACTTGTTTTCACTTGGAAAGTGCCACCTGTTACTATTCAATCCATTTCTCATGAAAAGTTGGCAGCTAGGGGATATTGATGGGCAGGTTGGTTGGAGTCACAAGAGACTTCAAGAGAGAAGACGTGAAACTTATGAGCAGAGGCAGGAGATCTAGCTAACTGTGTAATGCAATAAGATCACACAAAGTTACTAAATGGAAGATATTTTAAATTCGGCACTGGCAGCTATAATAACCAGATGGGTTATTTGACTTATTCAGTGGTTGTGATCACACATATTCAATCCATGAACAAAGGCTAAGATCAGGTGTACATTTAACCCTCTACCACCAGGCGATCGCTGCTAAAGCACCTGTTACCTGCCCCTACCTGCCGTGAACAGCTGATCAACACAGAACATATCACCGTTGAGAGGTCAGCTCGAACGTACTTTGGACTACCGCAATTTGTCCAATCTGAAAAATTCAAACAGTTTCTGAAAACTGAGAAACTGCGCTTTGCACCCAACATAGGGCTGTTATGGTAATTGTTGCTGGAAGTCGGCGGGACATTTGAAGTACGTTCTGTCGCCAACAACAGGTTCAGCATTAAAGGGTTAAAGAAAGATCCATCAGGTTTCTGCCACTTATTTATGCAAATAATATATCTCATTGCATGTAGCATGGTTATCTTACTTGTGCTGGCCTCTGGAGTGTCACAGTGCAATTCTTTCACTTCTCTCACTTCTTGTGTTAGCAAGTTAAATCTGTGGTGTGAGCTTAGCAATGTGTTATTCCCTTAGATCCCTTAGGAGAATAAGCTTTGGCACTCAAAGTGAGAGGTCATCAGTGTCAGTGGTACTCTTGCCACAAGCTACTTTTTTGTGTGTGTTTGTTTCAGTTCATAAAAGAATTAGATCCACATTTTTGTACCAAAAGAAAAACAAGGATGCTGAGCAGACGGCCATCTAATACAAAGTCAGAACATACGCAAGATTTTCATGGGAGTATTTTTCAATCTAGACTATCTATCTAGAAGTGACAGTCGCCGATTAGTTATGCAATGTTAAACCAGAAAGCGCTTACGTTGAGGCTTGGAGTAGCCTCCAGAGCAGCCGGTCCACACAGTCCTTTCTGACAAAACAAGTGTACAAAAATGTTTTTTAACTTTCTGTGACTTTACCATTAGTAATGTTCAGGTGACAGCTTTGGAGACAAGAAAGGCATGGTACAATTGTATGATTCACAGTCAAGCCCATTCACAGACTGCAACAGAAACAAAGGAACAAGAGACAGCAGAAACCAAACCATTCACTTCTACAGACTTGCTGTTTTTCTACAATTTTGGAACTTATAAGCTAAATCATTATCATATTTTGAGAGAGCATTGATTTTGGCATCACTAAGATCTCCCTAAGGTCCTTGAGGACAATAAGGATATTCTCTATTGTTTGATTTGATTGCCATAGGAGCATTTTGGTGCTTGTTACATATTATCCTTGTTTTTACGCACTTTTAAATCGGGCTCTATTGAGGGTGACCCAATCCTAGGTAGTGATGTTCCACTAGGTAGTTGTTCTTGGTGGGCTGGAAGTGCGTCATAGGGTGGGCTCTGGTCAATCCCTGTCCATTTCCACAGTCTATATGTCAGACTGGTCTGGATGGAGAGGTTCTACAGTCATGAAGCTGCGGTGGGATTGCAGTCTAGGCTCCATTTGATGGTGGTTGAACAGTGGATGTCATGTGTCATTCAGTTGTTTGTACCTTTGGGAGTTGGGAGGTACAATACCAGAGAGTCAGTGCAAAGTAGGAAGGGGTGTTTCATGAAGTGTGCCAATGATGACCCAGCATGCAATATTCAACTCCGGGTCGATCTTACTGGCATGGACTGACCTACTCCATACCAGAGCACAGTATTCTGCAGTGGAACAGCTTAGTGCAAGTGTCATGATCCTGGGCCGGTGGCCCTGTGTTTTGTGTTCTCTTGGTTCTGTTTCAGTTATTTCTGTGAGTATGTTCACTTGTTCTCTTTTGTATTCCTCTGTGTATTTCTAGTCCCTTGGGTTTCCCCTGTGTCAGGTCAGCGTCTCTGTCCAGTGTCTATGTAGCCACTTCCTGTTTTATTTTGACAGTCTTGTGTTCCCCATGCTTTGTGTTTAGTTTTGCTTCCCCTGGTCTCCTCAGTGTCATTGTGTTCAGCTGTGTTACCTGCTGTTTCCACTTTCCCTCGTTATCCCCTGGTGTATTTAAGTCCAGCGTTTACTGTGCCTGTTGTCGTGTCGTCGCCATTAGCTCCCCTGCTGTGTCCTGTCAGTGTGTTGCCATAGTTCTTGAACTTTAAGTTTAGTTATCATTCTGTTTTTCTGCCTTAGCTTCTGATTCTGTCCCACACATGCCAAATAAACACTGAGTTCTCATCTCACCTCATTTCTCGTATTCTGCGTTGGGGTCCACTCCCTGCCTGCCACACAGCTGTACATGACAGCAAGTGCCATGGATCGAATTTAGGGTCTTCAGATCTGCTCCCCACGAGGAGTTAGCCAATTTACAGAATGTTGTCCTGCTATTCATTTTCAGTTTCAGTATGTGTTCCTTGAATGAGAGAGTTCTATCCAGAGTCACACCTAGGTACACAGGATACCTGGTGTTCTTCAGCTTTTTGTCGTTCCATCTGAGTTCTAGCATATAGTTTGCATGTCTGTTGTTTAGGTGGAAGGCGCAGACCTGCATCTTACACGAGTTGGGGTTGAGAGACCACTTAGTGTAATGCTCTGAGAGCAAGTCTGAACTGTCACATAGTCTCTCCTGGATGGTATAAAGTGATTCTGCTTGGGTTGCTAAGCAAAGATCATTGGCATAAATCATTTTGATGTTGACAAAGGTCGGCTGGTTGTTTGTGTATATATTGAAAAGAATCAGAGCGAAAATACTGCCCTGGGGAAGCCCGTACTTTTGGCCTCTCCAACAACTCTGTTTCCTGTCCATCTCAACAAAGAATCATCTGTTAACAAGTAGGGATTCAATTATATGGACCATTTAGATGTTTTGGATCGTTTTTGTGACTTTGAGTAGAACTGCTGTGGTTTACAGTGTTGTGGGCTGCAGTAAGGCGTACAAACACTGCTCCCATGATCTTCTTTATCTTGAACTTATCCTCAGTATACTGAGTAAGATTCAGGACCTGACCACAGAATGATCTGATGAAAGCCTCCTTGATCAGATCACATTTGATCTTCTACTTGTGTAGAAATTAAGCTAAAATCATCCTTTCATTTACCTTGCAAAGTATGCAAAGAACACCTTACTTGTTTTTTGTACCATATGTACCAAGGCTAAAATGGAAATAAAGGGGCCAGCATATGTCTACAAGTGTGCAGTATATCATTACATGCTGAACAACAGCAACAGGGGTGCCCACAAACACAGGAAAAACTACGTGAGGAAGTTGGTGACATGCAGCTGCTGGGACAGGTCTGCCCCAGCTTGTTTAAATTAACATCTGCCACCACTATGCAAATGATTCAGAACAGCTTTTTAATAAAATGAGTTTAAGTACATGGGATAATAATTTGTTTTGGTATTGGTATTGAATTATTGAGAATTGTGTAATTCTACTCTACTGGTAACCACTACTAATGTGACTACTGACTAATGGTATCATGAGATCCCTAATCAGCTCACTCTGAGTATCATGAGTGTTGAGCTCATTTAACAGCATTGCAGATTTAGTCTTTTGACATTGTGAACCACATTAGTCTAAATTAATTACTGTGACAATGTGTGTGGAAGACAGGAGAATGTGATTGGAGCTTTTGAACTGCTAAGTTATCTTCTTCAGAGTTAGCCCCAGTTTTAACTACCATAATTGCATAGTAACTACCATATTTACTAGGACATACAATTAGAAGCCATTAAAATATCTCACAGTACTACAGGACAACACATTTAAAACTCACTAAGCTTCATTCATATCTTAAAAGTTTCATGGCCCATGAAGTTTCTACCCCATCTGTTCTCTGGGGTAGAAAAGCTTAGACAAATAGATTTTTAAAAAAAAGTAAAAAATATTATAAAATAATGGTGAACTTCTAATTCACAAAAAGCAATGTTTTGAAATGAAATGGAAAAAATCAGTATGAGATGAACAGAAAACGTCTTAACGTATTTTCACGTATTGAGAGGGTGATCAGTAATTTAGCTGAGTGAGTTTGTCCCTCACAGGCTGAAGGATGTTGAAAAGCAGGATTCACATCTCGGAGCTCTCCACAGTCTCTAGAGCCTGTCAGGTGGGCTGCGTGGCTTTGCTGTCACGCCTCTGTGAATTTAAAAAACATAGTTTTCACGCAGAAAGAAAACAGATTATAGAAGCATATTTGAGAATGTGGTGGGAGATGATTTCAAATGAGATATTATTCACTCACTCCTCACATGGCTTCCACAGCTAACAATACACGACTTTTTCCTCTTTGCACATTTGCATAATGACATGCAGACAGCAGATAACGTTGCATAAATTTTAAAAGCGCCTCTTTTGCTACGATATATTAATCCCAGGCCACTTCAGGCTGGCATGATGAGTGAGTGTAAACTGACTTACTGCTTTTTTTGAAAATTTGTCTCTGTCATCTCTTTCAGTTTTCACGCGCTGGTGAGTACACTGAAACAGTTTGTTTTCAGCCCATGAAAGTTTTATTCAACCATGGTCAATTTCACCCTGGGAAAATGTTGACTGAATTA
>JAMQGT020013728.1:0-32876 GCA_024447675.2 Pterophyllum scalare | reverse complement strand
GTGTTATGTGTAACCTACTTGGTTCAGTTACGTATTGCTTACAGCATGTGTTAATCACACACATTCATACAAGCACCACACACACACACACACAATCCGATGAATGCATCGGGAGCAACTTGTTATGCACTACCTTGCCCAAGGACACTTTGGCATGCGTACTGGAGCAGGAGGAGATCAAAACACCAACTTTCCTATTAGTAGATGACCTGCTCTAACTCATGAGCCATATGTGACATTATTTGACACACCAGGAGAAGAACACACGCACAGTACCGACTTTATATATGTATAACCAGTGACATAATGAGGAAGAGATTCCACGCACACCCTTATTCTACTTGCCACAATTACAAGATCTGTAACCTCACGCTGGTTGTTTAAATTAAGTCAACCATCTAAACAGGTTTTGCTCGGACCCGGGTGGTGTGGTTGGTAAACGTTCTTCCCAAGCTCGCTGAATTCAGATGATACTGCAGATCAGCTGCACATTTATATAGGCCGATAACGTAGCATTCTTCCACATTACACAGTGAAGCCCAGCTGCTGAGCTGGCCTGTGCTCCCGGCATTTGATACATGAATGGATCAAGTGTCTGCCTCCTCTGTGTCTCGACAGAAGAACTCAAAGACCATGAAGCTGTGAATGTGGGTCTAATCTGTTTTGAATATTTCTGTCATGCCACTGTGTGTGTTTGTGTGTGTTTGTGTGAAATACACAACAATGAATAGGAGGGGGATGGAATAGGAAACTAGATGACTTCCCCGTCCTACAGAGCCGAGCTTTAAGAGGTTTGAAATGGATTTGTCAGGTGTATGTCTCAACTTTCAGGCCATTTCTCATCGGTCCTGCCTGAAGTCATGAAATGTTCATCTTAAAAACTGAGATGACCTAAATGATGAGGGTTAATGACTAAAAGAGACATACAATTACAGATATGTACAATAGTCTTGAACCACCCTCATTTCTTTCTATTTTGCTTCCAAGCAGCCAGACTTTCTTTTAATTTTTCAGGTGTTCTTGAGCAATAGTTTTCTGGGCGTTCTGAAGATCTTTCGTAGTTTTCTTTGGACATGGGCTGGTTTTTGCTTGTATTCAAAATGTTTTAAGTGAAATGGTTTTCTTTGTTTGTTAACCCACTTAACACTGACCTATGAATGATTCAAAGTCACCTGACTCAAGGGATGAACCAGTGTATACGTAGCAGACATCTTACCAAAGAACCCATTTTTGTTACTTTGTTACTAGCAGGCTGTTACGGAAAGGTGCAATTTGAATCTATGAAAAATGTCATACTGTAGATAACACAGTTTGACATATAGAAAATTTTATTTTTGGACCATTAAGTTGATTTCCGAAGAGTGTGCGTTCAGTGTGTGTCCTTTAAAAAAAACTGAGGAAACTCAGAGGACAAGAGAAGAAGTGTCAGGCCTAAAACAGATGAGCAGTATCTGAAAGTAAGACCAGAAGAATCCATCTGGCCCTTCATTTGATTCATCTACTGTTCACTGAAGCCTCATCAGAAATGGTCTCGGTGGAAGGGTGGCTATCAAGAAGCCATTCTTAAGGAAGGGAAACTGGGAGAAAAGGCTGAGATGTGCAAAATTACACAAGAACTGGACTGAAAAATCTGTGGCAACAGGTTTTATGGAGTCAAATTTGAAATTTCTGGTTCAAATTGTCACCAGTATGTATGGAGGCGGTCAGGAGAAAGGTATAACAGTGAGTGTCTACACAGTGGAGGCTCAGTCATGGTTTGGGGCTGCATTTCAGCCAGTGGTGTTGGAGATCTTGTTGAAATTGATGGAATTATAAATGCAGAAATGTACCTTCAGATTCTGATGCAATACTCTCTGGAAAGCATCTGTTTGGCAGCAGCTTTTTTTTTTTTCTCAGCATGACAATGATCTCAGACACACTGCCAAAGCAGTAAAATCATAGAAAAGCATTCAAATGGACCATTATCAGTCATGGATTGGCCTCCCAGAGCCTGGACTTCAACATTATTGAAGCAGTGTGGGATCATTTTGACAGAGAACAGAACGAAAGACAGACGAAAATCCAAAGAAAAGCTTTGAATGTCCTTCAAGAAAATAGAAGAAAGCTGCCTCAGAGAGTTCAGGCTGTGTCATACCAAATATTCACTTTCAAGATCATTAGAAAAATTCTCTTTTTGCCTTATATACTGTATTTTCAAGAATGTTTGTATATGTCTCAATAAACCACTACACCTATTTTCCATTTCCCTACCAAAATATAGAGAAATGAGAGGTGAAAAAATCTTACTTACTATTCTTACTTCATTAAGCAGCCATTTTACAGGTAGATGCAGAGTAGAATTATATTTTTTTTTACACAGTCATATTTCATTCTTAGTCTTGAATAGTTTGTTTGTATTTAAAGATTATTCACATATTACATAAATGTTTGTATCAGTATTTTTTCCTGCTTATAAGTAGGATGTCCCTAAAATAAGGCTGAATCCATGTGTTGTATATAACTGTTAGCTGTTTGATTCACACAGTGGGTGTAGCCAGACATCCCACAGACTATATAGTTGATAATCTGAATGCATTATACACTGATGTTCTGCAGTGCCTGTGTGAAAGCATCTAAAGTGAGACACGCTGCAGTTGTGGAAAATCTTATCTTGTGGTTTTTGATTTATTAGTCTTCACTTTTAATAGCAAATAGTTGTTCTGACCTGTGAGAACACACAGCCCCAAAATAGCCAGTGGTAAAGAAAAGTAATCGGGCACTTTTTTATTATTATTATTATTTTTAAGATAACCAAATATTTGCAATTAATGTCATACTTTTACAGCGCACGTATGACACTGAAATCAGAAAAAAAAGTATGTTATTTTGAATGGCTTCTGTCCTGAAGACTCTCAAGATTATTGATAAAATGATCCATTATCTTAATTCCCTATCCAACTCAGGATCACAGGTCAGGGAGGAGCTGCCACAGGGCGAAAGGTGTGAGATATCCTGGACTTAACACAGCATGCATGTCTTTGGCCTGTTTGAGGAAGCTGGAGTACCTGGAGAGAGCAGGCAAACTTACACCCTTCTATATATGAAGCAACAGTTCTAACCACTCCACTACTGTGTTGCCCTTAATGAAATGATATAAAATTTAATATTTATATTGAATATGCAGCTTAATTCCTATCTGTCCATGAGCCAAAACGTGACCACTCAAAGATTCATCGAACAACAGCACACATCACATGGTCTGGGAGGCATAAGGTCAGATTATTGGATGTGGGATAAATAAGCATATGAAACCTTAGAAACCTCAATAATAGGGAAATCATTACAGCTGGGAGACTTAACAGAGTGTCTCCTAAGGAGCATGGGTGCTAAATATGTCCCAAACTTACAGGATATAAAGGACCTGATGCTAAAATCATGTCATGGTGCCTGATACCACAGGCCATCATTCAAGGTCTTGCAAAAGACCAACATAGTTATAGCTTGTTTAATTGCAATAATAATATTTATTTACAGAGCACTTTCTAAACTCAGTATGTAGAGAACTACACAAGCAGCATAAAATAAACAATGACCAACAGAGTGCAGCAACTCGTTCCCTGAAAGCCACCGAGCGGAGGAGAAAACATTTGGTCTCAACATGCAACTGTTGCCATGTCAGAAGAAATATTTATGCACCCTACATGTAGTTAGCTGAGGGCTACGTGCAAACTATCAAGGCCCTTGCATCTTTTTGCCTATATTTACTTCACTTTGTCTTTTTAAATGTTTAGTTTTTGGGTTGGATCCCACAACGCTAAAGCTTTGAGGCATTTGTCAGCTTTTTGTTGTGTCTTTTTGTTTTTTGCCAGTAAACAGAATTGGCAAGGAGGCATCTTCGTGCAAACCAAAGTCACTAGAGAACCATGTGTATCTCCCTCTTTTTGCATTGCATGTCCCTTTAACCAAATATGGCAAATAAAGCCAAATCCAGTTTAAAGTAACATAACAAGAAATAGAAGTAAGTAAAAAAAAAAGAAAAGAAAAAAGAAACAGTAAAGTCATACCAGGTTCTCAGACAGCTTGTAAAAAAAAAAAAAAAAAAGGTTTAAAGACACCAATGACTCTGTTGACCTGAGCGATTAATGTCATTTCACAGCTTCCTGCAGATGCTGTTATCTCAAGCTTTTAGCTTCACCTCAAGAGTAGACCATATATGAATATCAGGCTTTGTACAGGCGTGTATAAGGCTAAGATGTGTATATAATATTAAGGGAGAGGCTATAAGGAACTCAAACTTTAAAAGTCTAAAACAAGCACTGTGTGGCCCCTTCTTTGGTTCTTGTTAAAAGTCTGGCAGCTGAGTTCTTTACAGTCTGGAGCTGATTTTTGGTTGATGCAGGTGAAGATGAAAGACATGTAAAATAGTCTTTGAAATATAATATGGATTACATTTTCCAAATATTTCTAAGATGATACAAACAGTACTTTTGTGGTGTATACACCAAGATTTTTTTTCCTAACATTCTTAATGTTTTCAAATAGGGAACTGTCTGAATTCTACATCTGTCATCATTCAACCGTTTTCCTGATCATGAGAACCAAACTGTGTAACCCAAGCTTTGAATTTCTACTCATGATACCTGTCCCAAACAATATTCATGATTGTAAGCACGATATGCTTGTAGGATTCTCCGTCTCTGTCCTATTTTTCATCTTTCTTTTTCTCACCTGCTCTTCTTTTTTCTTATCCTTCATCTTCTTGTTCATACTTTCCCTTCTTCGTTTTCATGCAGCAGTACTCCTGATGCACTCCACAGTGTCAGGTTCTGCTGCTGCTGACAGACCATCATTTAGCAATTAAGCACCCTGTGTAGTGGAGACATTGCAGCTTATTTACTTTTTCAGGTCATTAGGACTAAAACTAACATGCATAATGAGCTGAAATTCAGAAATTCAGTTTGTTTGCAGTGCTGCGGCTTTGCAGCACTTCTTTCCCTGAGGTCATCCTGCCGATTCTTGGCCGCAGTGCAGGAACGTGAAGCCACATATGCGGAAACATGATGCTGTCTTAAACATGTGGATGCAGGAATATTCGGAGTGTGTGATATCGAGCTGTTAGGGGCATTAGCATTTCAAGGAACATGTGTGAAGGGAATTATCTGCTTCCTCCCATTTCCTCAGTAAGTTCTTTTTTTTTCTCCTTTTGAGGTTTTTTTTCCCCACACACTGGTCTGCAGAGAGGAGGTTGCCATTGTGGCACAGCGCTGAGGATCCAGTTTCAAAATATCTGCCAGGCTATCGAGCCGTTACCACGCAGCACGCTTTCAACATAACATAAAACAGTGGAGGTTTTTCTTATTAGACACGGTAGAGAACAGAGCGAAGGCTGGAGACGTGACCTGCTACAGTAAACACAAGATTAAAGATTTTCCTCTGTACTTTAACCATCATCAAATGTGATGCTACAGCTCAACAAGCACTACTTAGATCTAACCATATTCTCTAGTATTGTCTTTTTCCTTCTTTTAGAGGTAAATGTTTGAAATCCATCAACATAAAGGATCAATTTTATTTTTATGATTTAAAGGATAATGATCAATGATTAAAAAAGGTTGCCTGGCTTAAAACTCCCGTTTAAGTAAAAACCACCTAAAAGGACAATAAGTAGGTGATGTATGTTTGTTTGTTTTTGTCACCTGAGCTACTGTGTTCAGTTCTTTAGTTTACTCATGTGGTTCCCAATCAAGTAATCCAGCCCTCTGCAAAGAATAACAAGGTAAATATGGGGCATTGTGAGGTGATTAATGAGACAAAAAATAAACAACAAGTTCTACTTTCTGAACTTGAAATTACTTTGTTGGAAACAAATTTTTGGAAACCAGTGGCAAGAGGGCACAGGAAATGCTTGGAAGGAAAAATTTTGCGACAGTTCTTTTTTTAAGTTTAAATGATTGGTTACCACCAGATCAATTTTCAAGCTTATCTCTTTAATGTAAAATTTTAATCTGTCATTGATTAATATAATTTATATAGCACCAAATCACAACAAACGGTTGTCTCAATGTGTTTTATATTATAAGATAAAGCCCCTACAATAATTACAGAGAAAATCCAACAATCAAAACAACCCACTATGAGAAAGCACTTGGCGACGGTGGGAAGGAAAAACTCCCTTTTAACAGGAAGAAACCTCCAGGAGAACCAGGCTCAGGGAGGGGCAGTCATCTGCCGTGACCGGTTGAGGACATGGGGAGAGAGACACAACAAAAGACATGCTGTGGAAGAGAGCCAGAGATTAATAATAACTAATGATTAACTGCAGAGTTGGGTATAAACAGAGTAAAAAGAAAATGAAGAAGAAACAATCAGTGCATCATGGGAACCCCCCAGCAGCCTAGGCCTATTGTAGCATAACTAAGGGATGGCTCAGGGTCACCTGATCCAGCCCTAACTATAAGCTTTATCATAAAAGAAAGTTTTAAGCCTATTCTTAAATAGAGAGGGTGTCTGTCTCCTGAATTGAAACTGGGAGCTGGTTCCACAGAAGAGGGGCCTGAAAGCTGAAGGCTCTGCCTCCCATTCTACTCTGAAGTATCCTAGGAACCACAAGTAAGCCAGCAGTCTGAGAGCAAAGTGCTCTATTGGGGTGATATGGTACTATAAGGTCTTTATGATAAGATGGCGCCTGATTATTCAAGACCTTGTATGTGAGGAGAAGAATTTTAAATTCTATTCTAGATTTAACAGGGAGCCAATGAAGAGAAACCAATATGGGAGAAATCTGCTCTCTCTTTCTAGTCCCTGTCAGTACTCTAGCTGCAGCATTTTGGATCAGCTGCAGGCTTTTCAGGGAGTTTTTAGGACAACCTGATAATAATGAATTACAATAATACAGCCTAGAAGTAATAAATGCATGAATTAACTTTTCAGCATCACTCTGAGACAGGATGTGTCTAATTTTATAAATACTGTGCAAATGCAAAACAGCAGTCCTGCATATTTGTTTAATATGAGAATCAGAAACCTTTATTGTCATCAAACACAAGTGCTTGATGAAACTGTGACAGCTGCCACTGGTCAGTACGTTACAAGAAGTATTAACAGTAATATATATGTTCTATCTTCTTTACTTCTATTACTTCTAGGCTGGATTATTGTAATTGTATTGTAATTAATGCCAGTATTGGATGAATGCCTGCGTGCAGAAGCCAACTTCAACATCAGGCAAAATTTCCCCAATGTCATGTTACATATGTACTCCAAGTTAAGAAACCCATAAACCTATTTAGGTCTTAACTTAACCAAACAATACATTCAGCATAAATAGTTAACCAGAATCACCGCAGGCGTCTGACTTAACATCTGCTCTGCATCACAGTTCTGGCGAGCCCTGTGATTGATAGTAAATGAAACTCGATTTGGGGACTTTTGCCGTAGCTGTGGGATCATTGCATCACAGCTCAGAGCAAATCTCTGACTCTCTTCCTCTCGCTTTCCCTCCCCAGTCTCTCGATCCCAGGTGTCTTCTCAGCGGCAGGAGGTTCTGATGGAGAATGCAACCCGGATGTCAGAGGGCTCTCAGCTGCTCCAGCAGACCCTCGGAGAGGAGTCCAAACAGGCAGATCTGCTGGAGAACATCTGGAAACTGGAAAACCTCTTCCAGAACCACAGCAACTGGCTGCAGAGGCTGGAGATCCTCATCAAGGTACAATACAAGATGTCTGGATCCCCCACCCCACACCCCCAACTTTAGTGTGTATGGTTAAATAAGTGCCAGGTTTTTAGGTTAGAAATGTGGGTAAAATAGTTTAGTGAAACAGGAAGTGGAGACAAGCTGCAGGTTTCAAGCATGATGTAATCATAAACTGTAAATAAAAGACAGACAAAGCCATCAGGCCTGAAAAATCTGTGCTCAATTGTTACCCTGAGTAAAAATGTTCTTAATAAAGTTATGATCTCTATTCTTAATTTTGAGGCTTTTTTTAATGTACAGTGTTCATTTTGTAAATTACGGCCCATTTAAAGAAAAATGGACAATGACGCACGCAGGTATGCTACAATGCTGCCTCACCACATCCAGATTAGTAATTGTTTACTTCTATTGTTTATTAAATGTTTTAAGAGGAATATGTGAATAATGCAGGGGGCTCCATTTAAATAAGAATACTCAAAAATGGTTCAGCCCAAGCGTCATTGGGTATTTTGGGGCTTTGATCAATAGAGACACTTGCCTCCCCCAAGTAGCCCATCAACAACAGATGCACAGCCACCCTGTAGTGTTTTCAAGGATGCTCTTTGTGACTGTTCTGCCCCACAACTCAGCTCAGCCTGGACCCTGTGGCTCACTTGAGTAGGTTCACAATAGACTAACAGTTGGTGGTACTTGACCCTGTTGTGGTTATTGACCTCTTCTGTCTGGTGTACCCAGAAGACAGAGATTCATCAAAAACTTTTCTTTTTTTTGAGGTCTCTGATGTTCACACCAGATGTGTTACGATGTTCTCTGAGAATCTTTACTGCCACCCTTACTCGACCTTAAGCTTTCAGTCATATGATGTTGCACCGGCAACAATTTTTGCTCTTGGGGCACGGCTTTTCCCTGACTTTAATGAAGGTGTGTGTTGAATGTGTGTGTTGCTGTGCAGCAAATCCAGCAAAACCTTTACAGCCGGTTTCCCAGTCATGGATTAAGCATGGTCCTAGACTAAAAGGAAAAAGTCAATGAAGACCAAAATAGGAAAAAGTATTTAGTCCAGGATTAGACATAATCCCTGTACGGGAAGCTGGGCCTTAGTGTTTGAGTACTATAACAGGACTTTGTAACTTGTTTCCCCTGCACAGTTTATTTATATTTTTCCTTCTCATTTGGTGGTTGTGAGGTCTTACTAGCGAGGACAAGGCCATGGTAGGGAAAAGAGAACAGTGTTTTTTTTAGCTGTGTCCCTGTTCATCAGTGTGTGTCACAAATTACTGTCTTGCGGTTTTCCATCTGTTAGGATTAAAAAATTTTAAAGTGGTCCTTCAATGTGTTGAAATCTTTGATCAGATTTCATGTCTTGCTAAACTGCATAGAAACAATGATTGTAGCCACTGCATTTAAGCAAAGTCCTGGTTTGAAACCTGAAGCCGTTCACCCTTACCATCCTGGTGTTTTGAGTCAGTGCGTATTCATTTGGTTGAAAAATAAAGGCAGAAAATGGGAATGCTACCATCAGTCAGAGTCCTTTTCCTTGCAGGGCCTGGAGGTGGAGCTGGGGAGTCTGCAAGCTCACTCTCTTCAATCAGAAGGTTACTTGGTACAGTTGGATGACAGGTTGTCCTCACTAAGCAACTCTGCTGGCAGGAACCTGACGGGTTTGAGCTCAGAGGTGGCCCGAGCCTCCACGTGGCTTCGCGATCACGACGTCCTGCTGAGGTACATATTTTCATCACAGTTTTTGGACTTTACTGCATTTAACAACATTGAAAATAAACTTCTGTGTGATTCTGGTTTATTTTAGGGAAACTTCGAGTCATGTGAGTGAACTGAGGGAAAAATTAGATGAGGTCAACTGGACAGTGGGAGCTGTTAATCACACCTTCAGCAACGACATCAGCATTCACCATCTGAAGATACGTGACTTGCAGGTTAGAGGTTCACAATAGTTTGCACAAAAATTGCCTCTTCGTCAAATCTGCTGTTCCAGAACTGAGTCACAAACATCCCACGGCCTCACTCACTCTGTTTAGATCCAGATCAGCAACATAACAGAGGACACCAGCAGTTTATGGGTGACCCACGTCCACACAGAGGCCCAGTTGAGGAATGAGATGGAGATCCTGAACACAATCACTGAGGACCTCCGTCTTAAGGACTGGGAGCACTCCATGGCCCTGAAGAACCTCACGATATTCGAAGGTCAGCAATGAGATATCGATGTCTGTTGTCATCAGCAAGAGCCAAATAGGAATGCAGAAGAACAGTGCAGCAATAGTTTAGTCATCTCTAGAAGGAGTGGCCAACAATTCAAGATTAGGAGTAAATGTGCAGCAGATAAAATGGACAGAACAGTTTTTCCTTTAAACTCTGAAAGAAGCTCAAATTTAGGGACATTTTAATATCCTTACTTTGGACTTTAGGTTCTACCAGCTAATTATTTCCTTGATCAGTTCCAAACTCCAGGTGTGGACCCCACACACTGGCTCCCAAGGTGACTTTATAGGGTCATAAATTGATTCCTGGGGTAAGAAATATTAAAAAGGAAAAATGCTGCTTCTGTAAATCTCTATTAAAATATATTTTTTAAAAGAGCATAGAGAAAATACTTCAGAGAAAAGACAGATATCCCTCTACTAAACTGACATGCAGCATTCATGGGATTGGGTAAAACTGGTTTAAATTCTTCAAAAATATTCTGAGAAGAATTCTGCAAAAAAAAAAAAAAAATCTGCAAACACCAAAAAAACAGATCACATTAAAGTGAGATCAAATGTCCTTGAGGTCCAACCTGAAACCTGAGCACGGAAAATAAATGGGCAATTTGTAATAATTTGTTTGGTAATAAATTGAGTAAAAATAACAGCAACAACAATGACTGTTTAAAATTTTATCATTCATAAGCAGTCATTAAGAAAAAAAATATGAAGTGTTATTGTTACGTTTGTAAATATGCAAAATTAGGCTGTTGCTGCAGAAATTATCCATCCATCCATCCAATTATTCTCTTCTGCTTATCCGGGGTCGAAATTATATACATCAAAAAAATAAAAGCATGCAAAGAGAATGACATTTATGAGTACACTTGAACCACAGTTCTGTGGATTTATTCTGCTAGTGTTTTCCGTGATCATGTAATGCTCCATGATATTGACATTAAGGCTCTGTGGGAGTCAGACCATCTGTTGCAGGACTCCTTCTTCTTGTGGATGCAGATAGTTTGTTGTTGTTGTGTTTTTTTTTTAAGCCTGTCATGTCTGGCAGTTTTCGCAATCGGAATGATTATCCGAATGTGCCAAACATATTTGGTTTTACAAAAACTGCTCTATAAGTTTCCTATAGGCTATTCTTGTTAATGTTAGTATTTTATTTATTTATTTTTTATTTAGTTATTTATGCCAGAGCTGACAGGCAATAAGGAAGGGGATAGGAAAGAGTGGAAAGGAAAAAAAAATTTAAAAAAATAAAAATAAATAAATTAAGAAAAAAGGCAGGGGGAGTGAAACAAAGGGGAGAAAGGGAAAAAAATAATCCATAAAAGTAGATATACATACATATTTATATATACACACACGCACACAATCTTTGTGTTTGCAGTAATGTGTGTGTATGCGTCTCTGTCATGGAATGTACTCAATAATGAGGGTACGAAACTGCAACCATGCCCCCCGCGATCCAGAGGCGAGTAGGAAAGGACCCAGGGGACCCGGGCCGTCCACAGCCCACTAGGAGCTCAGACGATCCGAGGCCGCACGTCCTGATGGCAACCGCACGTCACCCCAGAGGAGGAAGGGGGGGGACCACAGACAGAGCACCCACGGCCAAAGGGCATGAGTCCAGAGAGCCAGAGCCAATGAGCAGCCTACCCCCAGCAGGTCGGCACCCCCAGCACAAGCCGAGCATGCAGCCCCGAGGCCCCAAGCGCCCGAGAACAGCCCAACACCCAGCAGACCCCCCCCAGGGTTGGGTTGGCACAAAAAAAAAAAAAAAGATAGTTTGTTGTTATTATTATGATTATGGCTGTATGGGTGAACACTCAGATGCCTCTGTGAACCTAAAGATTTTGAACTATGCTGTACAGCTGGTATGACCTTTTATATATCAAGAGAATACATAAAGAAAAGCATGCAAGAATGTGAGAACTTTAAATCATAGTGTAATTAATCCCTTTGGGTGGACCTTAATGCCCTAAAAGAGCTTTAACAACAGCACATCTGAGCCAGTAGATGTTTGCATAGTGATTGAGTACAAGTGACCCTAGCATGCAAACATGATTTTACATTGTGGGAATATCGCCCTGGGCAATTTTAAGCAGCTCTAAATGTTCTTTCTCCAATCTGTGCAGAACTGATTAGTCCCGGCGTGGTATGACTCTCACTGCCAGTGCGCCAAATGACTTCTCTGGCTTGTTAAAATCAGAATAGGTATGCCATGATGTAATGCTGGCAGGGGACACAGCCCAAGATGATTGATGACAACTCAAACTGAATGGGACCCCTGATCTCGTGTCTGCTTCACATGTGGGTAGGATGCCGTTTCTCCTGAGTCTGGAAACAATTGTGGGTTAAATTTAGACGCTACATCCAGAATGAAAATTCGATCACTCTGTTCTGTCATTGGTTTTAGCTCTTTAGCTCCATTTGTTTGTTGTTAGCTCTCGGTCACCTGAGCCAAGAAAAGTTTTACATCTCTATCCATGTTTAGCCTCCTTTTTGCTATGTCCTCTTTTCTCCTCTCTTCTTATTCAGTTCATTCGCCTTTAATTTCTCTGACTTACTGTGATCTTCATGCTACACATGGTACTTGTTGCATTAATAACAGAAACATGAGAATCTGTTTAAAATGTCGCTTCATCTTTTTTTTTTCCTTTTTTTTTTTTGATGAGTGATGCAAAAACTGTATAACTTATGGTAACATCTGCCTGCTGAGAGTAAATATACCAGATGATTTTAATTACACCCTCCATATGTTAGCTGAAGCAGTACAAGGGAAGAGGTCACGTTTGAGATGATTCATTTATTACTGCAAACAAATGCAGTTAGAGTTTGACGTCTAGGTCCCAAATGCATCACTCCCCTCAAATATGATACACAAATTAGATGAGTAAGCATCAGAGGTTACAGATGGATGCTCTGGTTCACCCATCAGGGTCAAAACAGCATGCGGTAATGCAAGGAAGCGATGGCACTGGCTTTTCAGAAGGAGAAATGGGAAATTCTGTAGCTTAAATGGAGCCCCAAATTGGGAGGGTGTAAATGACAAGACATTTTATTGTGTGCAGTGCAGTGTAGCTTGAGTTGCCTGACTGAACTAGCTTGCCATCTTTGATCCATTCATCCATGCAATTCATTTCAGTTCAGTTTTATTTATATAGCACCAAATCAACAACAGTTGCCTTAAGGTGTTTTATATTGTAAGGTAAAGGCCCTACAATAATTCAGAAAAAAACCAATAATCAAACAACGCCCTATGAGCAAGCACTTGGTGGCAGTGGGAAGGAAAAACTCCCTTTTAACAGGCAGAACCAGGCTCAGGGAAGGGCAGCCATATGTCGAAACCAGTTGGGGGTGAGGAGACTAACATCATCCAACTATTTGCTTCTGCGTATCCAATTCAGGGTCACTTGGAGGTTGGAGCCTATCACATCAGTCATAGGGCAAAAGGCAGGGTACACCCTGGACAGGTCACCAGCCTGTGTGTAAACCCATAGACAGTAAAAAGAGGTGAGTGAAGAAAAACCACTCATCATGGGAAGCCCTCAGCAGCCGAGGGCTGTTGCAGCATAACTAAGGGAGGGTCCAGGGTCACCTGATCCAGCCCTAACTGTAAGCTTTATCATAAAGGAAAGTTTTAAGCCTAATCTTAAAAATAGAGAGTTTCTCTCTCCTGAATTCAAACTGGGAGCTGGTTCCACAGAAAAGGGACCTGCCTCCCATTCTACTCTTAAGTATTCTAGGAGAAATAAAATGAACTTTTGTGATTTTTAGCAAACGGTTGCAATGAAACAAAGAGTGAAAAATTTAAAGGGGTCTGAATACTTTCCGGACCCACTGTATCTAGCTTGTTGGCATTAAATAAAATATGACCCCCTGCTACTAACTGCAGGGGGATGCCACTTGCATTTGACAGGCATGTCTATTATATGCTCTGCAATGATGTCGGGTTGATCATACACAGTTTGTTACAATGTTGGATACTCATATTAAACTTGGACAAAGTTTCATATAATGAAATATTTGCTCTGAATTTTCACTTTTTGACCCATTTTTTTCAGAGAGTAAACAGTAAAAAGTGATCTGGGCCACACTTGAACCCAATACTCTCTGCGGGGGTCTGGCTTCAGTATATGGGTCGCCTACCCAACCAAATGAGCCATAGGAGCAATAGACATATTATACCTCAGACATATAGCTCTGGCTGTTGGCAGAGAAGGTCCAATTATTTTGTTTGCTACAGGGGCCGCCCATCAGAATAAAGTTGATTTTAAAAGGAGTTAAAACAGCTTGTTTGAGTCAGAAGATGAACTGGCGGGTTGTATAAAGAACCAAAAGGTTATTTTGAACAATGAATCATGCAGAGCCACTCTAGTAGAGTTGAATAATTCTAGCAATAATATGGAGTAGCATGTGAGCACAACAGACCCCCTTTAAGTGACGTGAGGTCGGGGTTTTCAGACATCAGTGATAAGATTTAAGAGATAAATGCTAGAATGGCTAAAATAATTTTAATTCTTTCATGTATTTAGTGCTTTTTGCAATATCCAACTGGAAGAATGTCTGATCTAGTGCAAGAACTTTACTATAATAAAATGAAATCTAAAGTTTGTGTAATGTAAGTAAAAATCCCTGTGCAGTAAAGGTACAGCTCCTTCTTACTCCATAATCTGATCTAATTTGTCTTTAAACTTGAGCTGACCAAGCTAACCCAAATCAACTTCTCCACACAGCAGAAAAGGAGCTAAAGGTGAAGAATCTTTTGTGGTCAGCCAGTTTTATTAAGCACTGTAATGAACTCTCGGCTTTTACATGCTAGGGAATCTAAATATGTAGACGTTTGCAAGACTCAACCAGGAGAAAAGATTCATTTTCATTCCAGACATTTCCTTTCTGGTCTTCTCACCTTTCCCTACAGATGTTCCTCACATTCACGGTTCCAGCTTTTATTACAGCTAGGGTTACTTACCTCCTCTTTCTGCAATTGATTTTCGACTTCCAGATTAACTCAGTTATCATAAACATATGAAGCTACATTTTCATGTCTCTCACAGAAAGTCATTCATGGTTACACACGTATCCCTTGCTTGATCACAGCTGTATCTGTATTTACTTGCAGCTTTAGGACCACGGAAACTATGAGTCAAATGTGTTAAAGTTCACCTACACATCAAAACCAGCCACAACCCAAAATTGTTAGTGGGCACCGTACAATATTTTCATACTTTCTCATCGACTTTATTCTAAATGTGTTTTTATGACCAGTATCATTAGTACCATAAAACTAGATCAAAGATGGTAAAATACATGCTATTAGGTGCTAAACGTGTACAGGCATGGCTGATAAGGGCACAGGAAGAGGCAGTGGGCCAATCAGATGGACTCAAATGCCAGTGAGTAAAAATGAGTTTTAAGTCTGGCAGATTTGATTGTGAGGGGAATGGTGTTCCACAGTTTGGAGGCAAACACAGAAAATGTACGGTCTCCTCTGAGTTTAAATCTAGAGCAGGGGACAGTCAGACAGACAGACCGTATATTTTCTGTGTTTGCCTCCAAACTCTAGAACACCATTCCCCTCACAATCATTGCTTCAGGAACTTTAAGTTTAATGTGTGTTGTAACTGGAACATCTGATCTGATGACCATCAGTCCACATTTTTAGTGACCTGTTTGTTTTATTTCTGAAAAAATCCCTGAGCCGAGTCGAGCTAAGTTAACACTCACCTCCAAACTTTTTTCTTTTCTTTTTTTTATCCCTTCCTCTTTTACAGGTGAACCATAACTTTAACTAGCTAGTTTAGTAGCTTTAACTTTAAATACCCTTTTGGCCAAAAGACAACTGAATGCACCAAGTTGGTTCTCCAAGATGCATTCCTTAATCTCTCTATGGGGTCAGGTACAGTGGCATATGAGTATAAACATATATTTCTTAATGTAATGTAATGTGTTATATTATTTTTAATATGTAGAGTTTTTACCACATTGTTTCTTTAGTTTTGTTTCATTAATATTTATGTACATTGAGCAAACAATTGATTACTGAAGGGTTTGCTGAGCTACTGTTCTCCTCCACATATCAATAAATGTTGTCCAGCATTATTTGAATAAACATACTCAGGATCTAAATGGTTACTTTTTTAACTTATTAAAAACATAAGCTTAATGGGAAAGTGCCAAAATAGCAGTCCAGCAAATAATATAGCCAAATCTAAATCTAGTTCTTCATTCCTCGTAGTGTCCTGGAGTATTTAAATATTCCCTTCAGTGGATTTATTTTCACTCCTGCTTTATCCTCAGAGACCAACGAACTGAACATGTACTCCAGATAAAGTACAAATGATACAAATTATGCAGCCATGTGTTTTTGATGAAAAGTGTGACGAATGAAATTCCCTGATCAAATTCCTTGCTGCTTCCAGTTAATTTTCAACATGAAGTAAAGATGTAAACGTATAGCAAAGGCTCATTATTTGTACTTGTACTGACCTAAATTCAGATACATTTTTTATTAAGTGATTTTTTTTTTACTTGCACCAATTATATCAATGTAGTATCAGTGTACAATAGCTGAGACACTGTGCAGAAATGCTTTGACTCTAAAGTTTCCATCAGGATGAGTCACTTCTTTAAAAAAGAAAAAAAAAAGCCCATCCACTTACAGCCGTACAACCACTTTCTGCCCGCTGATCTGTCTGTTCTTTGCTACAACATCCTGTATGCTCAAATAACACCAGCACAAGTGAGGCCTTGTGTCATTTTTTTATTGTGACAAATTAGATGATTTTTACTAGACTGCACATGAGTGAAGACAAAACAAGACGAACTGTTGCGCCACACTTCAGATCTGTTACGAGGCTGGAAGCTGGATGGAGGCGCCTGAACTTTTCACTGCAGTTATTTTCTTGGACTGAGCTGTCAGATGTTTTCAGGCTGATCCAGGAGGGGCCACTGGGCTTGTTATTGTTGAAATCCTGTCAGCTGACTAGTGTCTCTGAGAGCCAGGAGATTAATAATGTGAAGCTCTGCTTAAACAAACTTTTAAGGACCACCAGGGTGAACTATCTTCTCCAAAGAGCAGGCTTAAATACCAAAAGCCTCTTGGCTGAGATCAGTGCCTTTCTGTAACTATGAGTGGATGTGATGGGTGTTCAGACATGAGCAGCAAGTCCAGCTGGGATGTACTTCTCTACAAATGTATTGATTTATTGCTTTCTAACCACAAATGAATAACTTTAATCCTATGAGGTCTGAGTCATCAAGGGCTGTAAGCCTAAACCTAACCTGCCTTAACCCTGAAATGGCAAAATGTAATTTGGGTTTTGATGTATGTCTGTCATGTGAAAAAGAGAGTTATCATTTTTTTTTGTATCACTTTATAGTCCCTTGCTATTCTGCTTAAGTTCATTGACATTGCTGCATTTGTTTATGCACAGCTCTCTCAAAGTCCCACCACAGTATTTCAATCAAGCTGAGATCTGGATTTTGACTGGACCACGGCAAAACCTTGATACTTTTTTCTTTTTCAGCCATTCAGGTGTAGACATGCTGCTGTGCTTAGGATCGTCGTCCTGTTGCATGACTCACTCTGGGCCAAACTTTAGCTGTCAGACGCACACCCTCACATTTGACTCTAGAATTCTTTGGTATACAGAGGAGTTCACAGACTACAAGGTGTTCAGGTCCTGTGGCTGCAAAACAAACCCTAACCATCACCCAGCCACCACCGTGCTGATCATAGTTGATCAGTGCTGTTTGTGGTGATAAGCTGTGTTTGTTTGTTTTGGAAAACACAGTGCTATGCATTATGGATAACTGCTCCACTTTGGTTTTCTCCTGGCAACCCTTCCATACAAGTCATAGTTGCTCAGTCACTTTCTTTTAACATGCCAACTGAGGCCTGCTGAGTCTGAGATGTAGCTTGTGGGGTTTTTTACAGTTTCTCTGAACACTGCATGGTCTGACCTTGGCTTCAATTTGCTGGGACATTCACTTCTGGGAAGATTGTGGCATTTTGTTAACGCAAACTTGAATGCTCCAGACCAGCAAACTGTCAAAATTTCTTCTTTTATAGAGATGCTCACAGTTACTGATTATCAATTCATTAAGTTCATTTGATTAGTGCACCTGGCTGCTTCTTACCATCATAATTCCTCTGGAAGTATTATGGTGTTTGTTTGTTTTTTTTACAGAAATGTACTCTGATTGCCAGTTTGACAGATGGCAAAAAAAAACAAACTTGCTGTTACCAGTTAAGTGTGTGCAGCTGCAGAAGCACTTGGAATATCTGTATCTTTGTATCAGAAACCTGCAAATTAGAGCTGTGAAGGATCACGACCGCGGGACATGGACTGGATGCTAACAGGCCCTCAATTTCTAAGCTTTCCCACAAGCCAGGTTGTGGTCCACCTTGTTTAACATGTGGTTCTCATTGTAGTGAGAGCTCTTCTCTCTCTCTCTCTCTTTTTTTTTTCATTTGGCTTTTCTCACTCAGTCTCTGGAGTCCTCCAAGTATAACAAATGTTTGGACTGAAGCCTTAGCCCAGTTGTAAGACCGACTTTGGCTTTTATTTGCCTGATATGTCACTCTGTGTACATGAAAGACTCTGTAATAAATGTAAAGATTTCTAGAGTTTCATGACATTAATGAAATTATTCTCTGCATGAATTATAGGACTGGTCCCATGCATTCCCTTCTCAGGGTTAATCTACATACAGTACTGGTACTGTAGTCCTACATGTTGTAATAATGAAGGCACCATTAGGTATACTTTAAATATACACTTAACCCTGATGCAGCTTCTATAAATCAATAAGCTATCATTTAACAGCCTGCTCCTTTAATCAGTGACTAAATTTCATTTGCATGTTTTAAAGTTCTGATATACCCTAAAGTAAAGCAATAGAAATAGCACTTATAGACACAAGATAAAAAACACTTACTTTCAAGGGAAATTTAATTTAATCCAAGTTTGCATTTCTGTCATTTGTTTCTGTCTCAACAGCATCACAAAATATTTTATTTTAAAATTACTTTTTCTTTGACTTTGTTGGTAATTGTGTCACAAAATCACCAAGAAAAAAAAAGAGAAAAGAAAAACAAGACAGTGTAAGTCATAATCAGCTTTTTAAAAAGTGGCTTCTGTTGATGGCAAATTGTGTGGTAGAATTCACATTGTTTGTATAAAACACCTAATTTTGTCCTTCTTTGTACAGGACCTCCAGGGCCGAAAGGAGAGAAGGGGGACACTGGAGAAGTAGGGCCCCCTGGGGTTCCTGGTCTGACTGGCTTGAGAGGTAGGTACAACCAGACTATTGCCTGTCAGTTATGGAGAAATGCTGCAAAAGTAAAATAATTAGTTTTCTGCTCCAGTAAAATGTCAGTAAGTAAAGGGCAAGTCCATCCATTCATTCAATTTCATTTGCTAAGTCAAGTTGTGGGGACAGCAGCCTAAGCCACCTCCTACTGTAAGTCACCTCGTCCAGCTCATTTGGCAGGACACCGAGGCATTCCCAGGCCATCCGAGAGATATAGTATCTCCAGTGTGTCCTGAGTCTAGCCACTTCACTTGGCAGTGAACCATTCCACTGCAAGCTGGAGGCCACCACCTGATGAAGCCAATTGGACCACATCATCCACAAAAAGCAGAGATGTGATTCTGAGGCCACCAAGGCGGAAGCCTTCCACTGCTTGGTTATGTCGAGAAATTCTGTGCATAAAAATTAGGGTCAGAATCTGTGACAAAGGGCAGCCCTGGCGAAGTCCAACACTCACAGGAAACAAGTCTGACTTATTGCCGGCAATATGGACCAAGCTCTCGCTGCAGTTGTATAGGGACTGAATGGCCATCAACAACAGCAGACCCTCACTATACATTTGTAGGTGCACCAGATCTGTTTAGTGTCCACCCACGCCACCTGATCCAACTCACCACCATGGGGTAATCAGTTGACAGCTCAGCTCCTCACTGCACAGGAGTGTCCAGAACATAAGGCCGCAGATCTGATGATACAATTACAAAATCAATCATTGACCTGCAACCTAGGGTGTCCTAGTGCCACATGCACTTGGACATGTTGAAACATTGTGTTTGTTATGCACAAATTGTCATTTGCACAGAAGTCCAATAACAAAATAACACTCAGGTTCAGGGCTCAGGCCAGTCAGCGTTCCTCCGAAATCATGTCCCTCCCAGGTCTCACTGTCATTGCCCACGGAATCGAACTTGCCACCTCACCGAGGTGGATTCCAGCCCCTCTCCAGGAGACTGGTTCCAGAGGCCGGGGCATGTATTTAGGTGAGCCCGACCATATCTAGCCAGTATCTCTCAAACTCATGCACTAGCTCAGGCTCCTTCCCCACTGGAGAGGTGACATTCCATATGCGGATGGCCAATCTCGATAGCCAGGGATTGGTCTGCCAGGGCCTCCGCCCTTGGCCGCCGGCTGACATACATTGTACCCAACCCGACAACACCTCCTGCGAGTGGTGGGCCTACAGGAGGGTGGTCCCATGTCTCCTCTTTGGTCTAATGCCCAGCCACCAGATGGTCTCACTTGAGCTCCCTCCACAGGCCTGGCTCCAGAGTGGGGCCCTGGTAACCCTATCCCAGGCAGGGTAAACTGTTCCCTTAATGTGTGTTCCATAGGGGTCATTGGAATCTTGGAACCTTTGTCTGGCCCCTCACCCAGAACAAATTTGCCATGGGAGACCCTACCAGGGTGGCAAAGCCGCCACGATAAGGTGGCGAATCATGGAGGAGGGCTTCACAAGTCCCAAGCTGAATTTGATTCTGTAGTATTATTCTGTGTTTTATTATTTTACCAGGTTCATGATCTTGTATTATGGTCCTATATTTTTTTTTCCTTATATCTTGACCAGATTTTCTCTGCATAAAAGGTTTCTAATGTCACTGCAATTGATAAACTCACTCTTAAAATACGTAGTCATTTTAAACTGTGTAAGTGTTTAAAATAGTGAAGCATATAATTGTAAATGTGATCATTTCAGAATAGCTATTTGAGCAAGTCTGTCAAGGGAGATGGTTAAAAACATTCTTTATCCTTCATTCAGATATTTATTTTTATCCATTTTTTTCTTTAAGAACAGAGTATAGGAATGTAGTTAAATGGAAACCGACTTACTGTATAGACTAGAAATTAAATTACTGGATTTAAATGCTACAATACTCCACACCTTCATCCTCATCTGCTTAAGTTGTGGGAAGTGATGTAGTATTCCAGCTTTGGAAGACATTTACTAACACAAAATATATGAACACAAAAAAGAAAGGAAAAAAGGGTTTCAGCTTGAGTTTTGACAGGTTCTACAAACTTATGAGTTATCAAATACAGCTGACCTATAAATGTCCTGCGAATACCCCAAATTTAGGAGATACAAGCCTCTTTCTTTAAATAGCAGGATTTATGTTTGAGTGGCACCAAAAGTCAAAAATTAAGCACGTTCTGGTTTTAAACTTCCTCTACTTATGTTACATTGAGTTGCATTAAAAACACCCATGAGTGGAGAGAATTAAAAGTCATATAAAGCTGTTTAAGAAAAGAAAGCCCAGACTTCGGGTGGAGATTTATTTTTACACAAGGCCAGTGGGACATGCCATCTGTCTTTGTCTTGCAGGTAATTCCCTAAAAACCATGACTTAAACCTTCACTTACTCACTGTCAGCACCTCAGAAGCATGACAATGCTATTTTTGTGAGCTATGGTATGATACAAACAACAACAGCATGAATCCAGATGTTCTGGGTCCACCTATCAGCTTGGTACCTCTTGAATCATCACCCCTCAGGTTGTCTCCTGTCATCATCCAGCCCACATTCCCTGGCTGAACATGAATGTTTCCAAGAAGCATTATCTTCCTGCTGAAAGGGGAACCCCCCTCTCATCCCTGCCCATAGTTCCAGGAAAAAGTGAATAAAAAGGATTTTTAACTTCAGGGTAAATAAAAAATAAATAAAAAAATTGTGCAAACATATTGTGAAAGTGAATGGAACCAAACCCTGCCTAAGACCAAAATGCAGTCAGAACAAAATAGCCCCCAATGTTCACTAAACTGTTTATTTTAGTGAAAGGGGGTTTCTTAGGATAGAGGGTTTCTAATCAAGACAGACATCGGCAATGACTCTGTTGGGTTCAGCAGTTTTTGTTGGACTTTATTAAAGTTATTTCCCTTAAATTATTAATAACATTTCTAAGAACCAACAAACTCCTCAAAAATAGCATGTAGGCCAAACCGCACCACACCAAATTAGTGTAAATACAAGCAATCATGATATAGTGTATAGCATATAATGGAAAAAACATCCATCCATTTTCTTCCACTTATCCTTTTCAGGGTCATGGGAGTGGGGCTCTTTTCTATCCCAGCTGTCATAGGGCAAGATACCCTGGACAGGTCACCAGTCTGTTGCAGGGCTACCACAGAGAGATAGGACACCATTCATACACACATTCACACCTATGGGCAATTGAGAATCATCAGTCAACCTAACCCCACTACCTGCATGTCTTTGGACTGTAGGAGGAAACTGGAGTACCTGGAGAAAACCCACACAAACACAGGGAGAACATTGAAAGGTCCTGGCCAGATGGTAGATTTAAACCCAGGACCTTGTTGCTGTGAGGCAACCATGCTGTCCCATTCAAATTTAACTGAAATCCAAAGACATAAAGTCAGAGTCCAGGATGACAGCTTACCAATACAGAGAGCCGTTTTCTTTTCAATCAGTGTTTCTAACCAAAGCAGATTGTTTGCATCCCTGAGGCTGAGCAGTCTGCTGAATAAATTTGCTGCCTCCTGCTGCGTAACTTTGACACTTTGCTTCATGACTTCATGCTTTGCAGTCACTGACTATCAATTAGAAGAATGAATGTCATTCATCCTGTTTTACCATGACTTGAGATGACTGAGTGAGTTAATGTCAGTAATAAATAAACACAAACCAAAAAATGAATGACTCATACAGTTTTTGTATTTCAGCTGGTAGGATAGGTTCTCATTCATCCAGGTCATAGTAGTCTCTGGAGCTTGAAAAAGGGCAACCGGACTTCTTTTTATTTCTTGAAGACGTTTCACCTCTCATCCGAAAGGCTTCTTCAGTTCTCAAACCAAATGGTGGAGAGACCCAGGTATTTAAACCCCAGTGGGCGTGGTCCCCTGGAGGTGGTTATGACCCTCTATTGTCCATTCGCATAATCATATGCGCCAAGGTGTGCGAGGAGGCGTGGGTCATTACAATCGGTGATTTCAGATGAACCCAATTTGGGACTTCACTCCATTGTTTCATGTGACCCATTGAAGGAGTCCTGTAACTTTTTTCAAGCTCCAGAGAACAGGTAGGATATTTCATATACAACCCCATTTCCAAAAAAGTTGGGATTCTGTATAAAATGTCAATAAAAACAGAATGCAATGGTCTGCAAATCTCATAAACCCATATTTTATTTGCAATAGAACGTGGAAAGCATACCAAATGTTTAAGCTGAGAAATGTACTGTTTTAAGTTTAAAAACATTTTTTGAATTTGATGGCATCAACCCAGCTCAACAAAATTGGTGCAGGGCCATGTTTACCACTGTGCAGCATCTGTGCAAGTGAAATATGCAAGGTTTCCCTGAAAAAGATGTCATCTACATGGGAGCATATTTTGTTTTAAAAGCTGTATATACCTTTCAACACTGATGGTGCCTTTCCAGATATGCAAGTTGCTGCTTTCATAGGCACTAATGCACCCCCATACCATTAGAGATGCAGGCTTTTAAACTAAGCACTGATAACAAGCCCTCCCTTCTCCTCTTTAGTCCAGTGGATGCGGTGTCCTTGTTTTCCAAGAATTTCACATTTCAGTTCTTCTTACCACAAAGCAGGTTTCCACTTTGCCTCAGTCCATTATCTCTGGCCCAGAGAAGATGGCGATGTTTCTGGATCATGCTCACATATGCCTTTCCATGATAGAGCTTTAACCAGCATTTGTAGATGGCAGGTTGAACTGTCTTCACAGACAGTGATTTCTGGAAGTGTTCCTGAGCCCATGCAATGATTTCCATAACAGAGTCATGCCTGGTTTTAATCCAGTGTTGCCAGAGCGCCCAGAGATCACAGACATCCAATATTGATTTTCTGCCTTGCCTTTGCTCACAGAGATCTCTCCAGATTCTCAGAATATTTCTCGATATTATGAACAGGTGATGAGATATTCAAGTTCTTTGCAATTTTACATTGAAGACCATTGTTCTAAAATTGTTCTACAATCTATAGCCGCATTCGTTTTTTTGCAAAATGTTTTGCATCTTTACTTCTGAGAAACTCTGCCACTCCATTTCCTCAGCTTAACCATATATGTTTTCTCTGTTGAATATGTAACATAGGTTTATGAGATTTGCAGATGATTGCATTCTGTTTTTGTTTACATTTTACACAGCATCCCAATGTTTTTGGAATTGGTTTATATACTTGCATTACATCCTAAACATGATATTTTGTGCAATTACTCTTAAGAACAAAAAGATTGGCCATTCGCAAAGATTGTATGGATAGCAATAAAAAAAACCCAAAAAAAGTAAGTTAACTTATAGCTTAAAATTTATTTTTAATAATTTCAAATCCATAAACCACTGCCACACCTGTAGCAAACAGACCCTAACTCCTGAAAAGCTCAAGGAAATCTTGACAAACATATTACAGATTTAAACCTGTGGCTATAGATTTAAAAATTGCTCTGTAGCACATCAGGGTACCTTAATCAGCTATGGTTACTAAACACACCTGAAACAATTTACTCCCTGCATGCTATGAAAATAAATATTTCTTATGCATGTGATGTGAACTGAATGCAACTCTTAATGCATCCCATTACACACATGAACTGTTTACAGGAACTTTGTATCTTGTAAATTGAAGCGTCCCATAACCTGAATCTTGGTTCAGTTCAGCTTTGCTTTTTCAGCGTAATGGACAAACTGGAAAGACTCAAATATGTGTCCTTCAGATGTCTATCATTAAAAACCCAGATGTCTTAATTAAAAGTGTCTAACCTAACATGCATTAGCCATTGCGCTCAATGTATTAAAATGTTTAAAATGTCCTCCGTGTGCACAAAGAAGGGAAATGTTTTTAGTCTTATGCTGCTGTGTCTCTCATAAATTAAAATGGCACAGCTCCTTAACACATCGTGAGTGATGAGCATCCGTAAACTGAAGTTTGGTGAGTTTAAGTTTCCTGTATACAAAAAGAACGCATCTTCAGCGTTTACAGTTGCGCTGCGTTTAGCTAGTACCAAGAAGAAAGTCAACCACATAACCAGGCCGTATTATCAACCCAATACAATATGACAAATATTCCTTCATTCAGACAAGATGCTTTCTAATTGTTTGTCATAGCTCAATTATCTGACTTTGGCTGCAGAAACAAAACCCATAAACCAGAGACAGACACCGAGGCTACAAAGAGAATCCAATCATCATTAGACAGCAGTCCCTAACATGACCCTTTTGGGACTTTTCCAATGAAAAAGAAAATATATATAAATTTATATAAAAATCCTTGCACTCAGTGAAGTACTCAGTGAAGACTGATAATGACATATAGAAAATAAACTATAGCGCAGCCTGTAAAACATAATAATTGCATAATAATTATGTAGATGCTTGATGCATGACCTTAGAAATGTTAGTTTATCTTACCTGATTATTTTACGCTGACTGTTGCTTCCAATGCTAAAAAGAATAATCAGTTCTAGTAACCCAGATATACACAGTGTGTTTATATTGCGTTGCATGTAGTTCTCTTGCGCCACTTGCACTGAAGCCAAAGGAATCTGTCATCACATCCAATCTCCATCCTCTTTGACTTGTGGAACGATCCAGTTGGATTCGCCTACAGAACACAAAGAACATTTCTGCCCTGGATCCCAATTATGATAGATAGCTTTTTCCCAGTGGGGATTTTGAGTTGAACTGAGTTATACGGCCTCATCCATCATCGGTTTATTTTGTGTTTCTGGCTCTAATGCATCCGGCCTAATCATTGTATTCACATTTCTGAGCAGTCACAACAGTGTAATCAGAGCATATCAGAACACACCAACATTCAAAAAAGATTTCTCTTACTTCAGCTGTGCAATCAATAACTTATTACCACACTAATGTTGTAGACATTTGACTGTGCTTACTGTAAAAAAAATGTTATAATTGTGTGCCACAGGGTATGGAGGAGATTTTTTTAAGGAGCAAGACAAAAGATGGTTTTCCTGCGATCCAGATGGTGGAACATGAGCAAGATCGATATTAACAGCACTTCCAAAATCTTAATACATTTTAAGAATAATACAGTGTGTGTTTGTTGTGTTGGAAGTGCACAAATAGGACTGGGAGACCTGATGACAATCCTAACAGAAGTTCAGTAATTGTTTACAGCACAGAACCACATTACAACTAATGAAAACCATGATTAGATCAAGTATGTGCCACTCTGGTTCAGTTAGTGTTGACACTAAGGTGATAAACTCTTCACTCTCCTCTAGAGTTTGCAGCATTTCTCATTCTCATCCATTCTTCCACGTCTTTTCCTTTTCCACATGGCGTGCAGTGTAAATTTGCAAGCTGAAGAATCAGTGTGTCATCAAGTTTGTCTCTCTGTTGACTCAGTAGCTCCATTGTGGCTGCCAGTAACACAAGAAAGTGTAGAAAATATTCCATATGTTTGGGGTCTTGTTTTAGGATGGCAGTTGCAAAATACAGGCAGGTTTTCTCATTATTATTATATGTTTGTGTTTTAGGATTTACCGGAGAAAAAGGCAACCAGGGTCCTCGGGGAATCAAAGGTTCTCTTGGGGTTGATGGCATGCCGGGAGAAAAAGGAGACATTGGACCTGTCGGGCCTAAAGGTACATTTGTGATGTGGGTCAAAATATTAATTAAATTTGGAGTTTAATACCAATTTAATCCAGCCTAATGAAATGAGGTCAATGATATTTATGCATGCAAATATGAGCAAGAAAGGAACTCTGGGAAAACAAATGCATACATCACAGACCATGAATCATGATCAGAGTACAGTGTATAAGCTACTTTCAGCTGCTCTGTCAGGGGTCAGTACTGCAGGTAGCTCCACAGACTCAGTTTAGCAGATTTTTTTTTTTTCTCAAAATCCCTTTCCATTGCAATCGTCTGTGACTCTGGTAGACGACCCGCTCTATCTCCTATCAATTACCCCCTCTATTTCAAACAGAGTGGGTAAGTCAGAAATCATTTAGGTATGGAAAAAAAGCACGTGCTGTGTGCGTGATTGGGTGAATGAGGCTTGCAGTGAAAAACGCTCAGAAAGAGCAGAAGAGCACTATAAGTACCAGTTTACTTACCATTCCTGACGAATGCACTGGGAATAAACCAGGGAGCTTTTGCAAAATTTTGGGAACCATTTTTTTAGTCCAACTGTTACTTTGCAACAGTCAGACCAGGAGGTTGTGTGTTTATGGAGCAACACAAGAAGCAACATTAAAATGAGTCATTCACTCTCTCACAGAGCAGCTCATCAGTAGGAAAATCCTTTTTCTCCCTGTAGTCTCGAGAAAGTCACAGATGAATCTTTCATACTGAAAGACTCATTCCTCATATAATTCCATGACATGTTGACTTTTATTTCACAAGAAAAAAAATCGTTACCAGGAATTATTAGGAACCAAACACTTCAACACTTCTTACATCATTAACAGGTGCTACTGTTTGCTTTTTGTCTTTAGCCACGGGGGCTGTATTTGCTTATCCTCGCCCATTTATTCTAGTGAAGCAGCTGTCTCTGCTTATCTAGAAGACTTTCAGTGCAATGAAATACAAGAATATACTGGATTTTACCTTAACCCTTTCAGTCACCTTGTACACAGTTGTGTGCATCACTTTCTACAGTTATATATCGTACTTTAATATTCATTTTTTCCTACCTAAAACAGATTACACAGGCATTTTCCCACCAAAATTCTTGTATTGTGACCGAAAGGAATAAACCATGATTATCAAATAAACAGCTGGAAAGCAATTATTATTGATAGAATTTTCTATATTATTATTATTTCCAATGGAACAACTGTCAGAGAAAGAGACAAAAGCTTCTTTCTGCCTGTCTACATACTCATTTTTGCCAGTAATGCACTCACTTTTTCTTACTGCCACCATCCATCATGTTGTCATGACAAAACCCCTCAAAATCTATCATGAAAAGATCCAAGAAACATGCACTCAAACAAGTTTCAACAGCACTGTGACACAGAAGATGAACATTTTTAAAATAATCCACTGAATTTGGATATGCTTTTACAGAGAGCCTTTGCACCATTCACCTTTAGCAGTATAATAGGATAATATTTTGTATGTGGCAAAATCCGTAATGAGCAATTAACATTGTCTGAATGCTCGTATACCATTAAACACCGATCAGGCATGACATTATGACCACTGACTGGTGAAGTGGATAACACTAATTATCTCTTCATCATGGTACCTGTTAGTGGGTGAGATATATTAGGGAGCAAATTAATATTTTGTCCTCAAAGTTGTTAGAAGCCGGAAAATGGGCAAGCTTAAGGTTTTTGAGGGAGTTTGATGAGCACCTAACTGTGATGGATAGAAGACTGGATTTGAGCATCTCCAAAACTGCAGCTCTTGTGGGATGTCCCCAGTGTGTAGTGGTCAGTAGCTATCAAAAATGGTCCAACGAAGAAACAGTGGTCAGTAATGGCTGAGGCTCACTGGTGCATGTTTGAAGTAAAGGGTGGCCCGTGTGGTCCGATCCATAACAAACTACTGTAGCTCAAATTGCCAAAAATCTTAATGCTGGTTGTGATAGAAAGGTGTCAGAACACACAGTGCATCACAGTCTGTTGTGTATGGGGCGGGTCTGCTGCATGGGAGCAGACCAGTTAGGGTCTCGTGCTGACTCCTGTCCACCTCTGAAAGCTCCAACATTGGGCACATGAGCATCAGAACTGGACCACCGAGCAATGGAGGAAGGTGACCTGGTGTGATCAATCACTTTTTTTTTTTTTTGGTCGGTTATATGTGTGTCGCTTACCTGGGAAACACCCGTCACTAGGATACACTACGGGAAAAGGGTAAGCCAGCGGAGGCAGTATGATGCTTTGGGAATGTTCTCCTGGGAAACCTGGGTCCTGCCATCCATGTGTATGTTACTTTGGCACATACCACCTACCTGCATTGTTGCAGACCATGTACAGCCTTTCACATAAACAGTATTCCCCGATGGCTGTGGTCTCTTTCAGCAGGATAATGCACCCTGCCACAAAACAAAAATGGTCAGGAATGGTTTGAGGAGCACAACAAGTTTGAGGTGTTGAGTTGGCCTCCCATTTCCCACAAATTCCCCAGATTTCAATCCAATTGAGCATCTGTGTTGGACAAACAAGTCTGATCCATGGAGGCCTCACCTCTCAACTTACAGAACTTAAAGGATCCGTTGTTACGATCTTGGTGCCAAATACCACAGCTCACCTTCAGGGATCTAGTGGAGTCGGGGCTGTTTTGGCCGCACAATTTTGGGCAGGTGGTCATAATGTTATGTCTGATCATGTTTGTTAGTGCAGGGATTTACCAGTAGTTTTTGTGTTTCACTCTGTAAATGTTTTTACCTTTTCCAAGAAGTGAGAGCAATGATAAACATCACCTTTAAGATTGGATAGTGTCCATTAAGTCATTCTTTCTCTCTAGTTTGCTTTCCTTATCCTCTCATCATCTGTTTGAATCTACATAAACCCAGTGTTGATGTTTCTTCTCTAACATCGAGGGCTGGACAGTGCCAATGATAACAAAAACACACTCTGAGATAAACACAGCTCCGAATTAATCATAGCCGTGACTAATATGATAAGGCACTGCAGTCTATGTGTTTCTTGTGTGGAAATGTCATTGTGTATGTATGCGTGTAATGTGTCTTTAGCCAACAGCTGTTGCCAATCAGAGCTGGGTTTGGCTGAAATGTCCAGTGTTAAGTCCCACAGTCCAAATGTTGGCCAGTAGCTCTCGAAACTTTGGACCAGGCTAATCTGTTGTCTCTTGCACTCAGTTATGACTCAACACTCCAGTCTTTTGAGGCATTTTTATATATTATAGATAAATGTGCCTCTTTGTGATCACTTCATATAAATGACTGCTCTTATCCTGTTTACTAGAAGAAAGATACCTAAAGCAGGAGGGGAATGAGAGAAAATCACCCACACTATTTGGCAGTAGACGGTCATGATGGGGGATCTCCTAACAGGTCCCATTAGTTAACTGTAATGAAGTAGCAATACATCTCTAACTTCATTCTGTTTTCTTTGTATCAAAGCACTTGCTGTCTATTGTGTAGTGATTCAGTTAATACAATAAAGTTTCATTAAAAAAAAAAAAAAAACTGTGATAACAGCTCGCTGTGAGCTCGCTAACAGGGCAAACACTTCATTGTGATTTTAAAAGAACGTTCAGCTGAACCCAACTGCTGATCACAAAATTCTCAAAAATCCAACACTATGCACTATTTCTTCATTATGTGTGCTGTTATTCCACATGTATTTGTATGAATTTCATTAGTACGTATCATTTCCTGATGGACTACTTGTTTAGTAACACTTCATATCCTGAGAGTTGCCTTGTTAGGTGCACTTCTGTTATAGTAACCATCGTGCGCTCAAAGATTTGTGGAAAAATGTTCAGCGAAAACTAAGTGATGGTCCCAAAATTTTTTCATATGGCCAGCTGTCAAAGGATGAGAGGACAAGTTGCCAGTGTTCCAAGGCTAACATAGAGACGGGCCTTCATGCTGTGAGGTGACTGTGCTGACCACTGTGCCACAATACCACCACTAAAATAGCGTGTCAGAGATTTTACTGTGCAATAGTATTCATGGTGCTGACTATTTCCAGGGGGAGGGGGGGATATTGGAGTGTGCGAGACCAGCATGAATATACCACAATATACCGCAACAGCGATGCAGATCAAAGACATGCTCAGTGGTGATCGAGGCAGCTGAGACCAACCTTCAGCAACTCTTCAAATCAGGTTCAGGTCAATTCAGGTTTTTATTGTACGATGTTGATGTGCGGGGTGAAATGCACTTGGTTCTCAAATGAAGTCAAGTTACCGTAGTAATATATAACCAAAATTTTAATTGGAATTGACCAAGATAGGCTGGAAATGAGTATAACAGAGGGACAGTAGAGGTGCTGTGGTTTGGAAACAAAGTTAGAGAGGCAAGGCTGAGGAGGGTTTGTTGTTGTTGTTTTTTTGAGAATGAAATATGTCAAAAGTAGAGGAAATTATAATTTATTGCTAATCGCATCTTGCATTTTCATATCATGTTATGAGCCTCTTATTTGCTTGAAGTAAAAAGAAGGAAACAAGGGAGAACTAGCTTTATAGCCACAAAAGTTCTGGCATTGGTTGCATCATTTGATTAACAAGTTAATTTTGTAGAGAGCAATACAAAACATCACACAAATACACACTTTACGCACATACACACAGACACACACATAAGTGAAGAACACAAGGCTCTTCACAGATGTTTGGGCATCTACACTCTGGCGGTTTCCAACCATATGTATCTTTGCTTTCACCCATGTGTGGTACGGTTTTAGGTTTAACCAGTGAAGGATGAAGACTTTGTGGAGCTTCTGGTATGAATGGGGCCTCAGCAAGACAGTCACCCGGGAGGGAGGAGGGGATACTGAAAAGCTTGTAAAAATAGCACTGGGAGGTTTCATGGTTTCCTTTATAGATGAATGGTGGGAAGAATATATAGGCAGTGAAGAAGGTGTTGGCTGTTCCTTTGGTTGTCAGCTCAGTTGTGGTTGCTGACAGTGTTTTATGTTATTTCTGGGTTTTTAAAGCTTGACTTTTTTTAGCCACTGGGGGACAATAAAAACCTGACAAAAGGACACCTCTGAAATGCTGTGACATCATAAAGTGGTTACTGCTAACGTGTTAGCAAACGATTCCCTATTTACCACATAAAGCAGTCAGAAGGCAATTTTAGCATTCATTTGACCCTTAAAGAATGACTTATTTCAGCTCTACTTTGGTTTCCACTAACCCTTGAGGAAAACCATTTGGGTCTTTAGAGTTTTATGTTTGTTAATAAGCTGGTTTTGTCTCTCTGATCTTGTACTGTTATACCTCGATTAATCTGAGGGGGTTTTTCATGGAAAACTGCAGCTTTTTGTCTCTGTAAATTAGAATGTTTAGAATGCTGAGACTGGCAAGCACAGTTTATTTACAATCTGCTGAGCCAAAAAACTTAAGAGATATTAAAAGGGGGGGGGCAATCATAGGTTTTTTTCCTTTTTTCAGGTTTATAGTTGGATTGAATTTTAATTTACAGAGCCAAGCAAAAACTATTTACTGGTCTATTGGATTTTTTTTTTTAATCTGTCACCAAAATTCTCTCAGACACACACACACACACACACACACACACACACATTAATTGTGTGCAGAACTCTACCTGCACCCCAGCAAACATTTTGATGTTGTCATCAGCTGCCGATCTTTTTCCGACCTCCCGTCATTGTAAAAAAGTTGTTCCAAAAGGATGGTTGAGCCACTGTCGTGATGCAGCTTCCACACTGGTTCAAGGCACATACTGAACATTGCCTGGAAAAATGGATACCACAGGGGTGACTTAAACTTTCAACCTGCTGCTCTGAGGCTCACTCTCAACCTACTTTGCCAACCGACTTTGCATCGCAGGGTTTAAAATGCTGACGTCAGTGACAGACATACAGTTGTTTTAACAGTCCAACATATTAAGCTCACTGTGCAACAGGTGACAGGTGTTGTTTATATTTTTAAAACACAGGCAGTGTAATTTAACTACACTGCTCAAAAAAATAAAGGGAACACTCAAATAACACTTCCTAGATCTAAATGAATGAAATATTTTCATTGAATACTTTGTTCTGTACAAAGTTGAATGTGCTGACAGC